>AWOL01S0185820.1:0-19730 GCA_000715115.1 Nicotiana otophora | reverse complement strand
TGTTTCACATTTTCTTTTTCCTTCCATTAAAACTCTAAGACTGTTTCTTGAAAACATAATGATGTCATGAAGTCTCTGCATCAATTATATTTGTCTAAAACAAAGAGAACTAAGATGAATGTGGCATAGGCCCCCTTTTGTTTAATGCTCCTTTTGGCTATGTGAATCATAGGATTATGAAGAGGACATCAAGATTGTGGAAATGGATATTGGTGAATCAAAGGGTAGCACAAAGAGTAGAAATAGCTATTCAAACCAAGGTCAAACAGAAAGAACAGAACACAGAATTTCAACACACAAGGCATACTCAAATCAAGAATATCAACACATCTCTCCAGCACCATCAGCAATAACAGATAACAGTCCAAGAGCCTGCAGTGGCCATTTTGAGGAATACTCATATGGCACAGCCCAAAGCAGCCCTCAATACTACAGTGCAATGTCAAAACCCGATCCATCAAAAATCCCATTCTCTTATGCTCGTTCAGAGTATGCAGAACCAGAATCCCTTAACAATGAGTATCNAATTCTTTCTGATCTAACTACCAAGATTAGACTTTTATGAAACTGTTCCATTGGTAATTCTATGCAGGCAAGAAAAGCGCTGAATGCACTAAAAGGTCTAGTGAAGTTGCAGGCTTTGGTGAGAGGACATTTAGTGAGGAAACAGGCCGCTGCCACTCTAAGATGTATGCAAGCATTGGTAACTGTTCAAGCTAGAGCTCGAGCCCAAAGATTAAGAATGGCTGAAGATGAAAATCCCAACAATCCAAGGCAATCTGTCCACAGAAAATCTACACAGGACAACAAATTTAGGCACTCATATCAAGTATGTTTCACATTTTCTTTTTCCTTCCATTAAAACTCTAAGACTGTTTCTTGAAAACATAATGATGTCATGAAGTCTCTGCATCAATTATATTTGTCTAAAACAAAGAGAACTAAGATGAATGTGGCATAGGCCCCCTTTTGTTTAATGCTCCTTTTGGCAATGTGAATCATAGGATTATGAAGAGGACATCAAGATTGTGGAAATGGATATTGGTGAATCAAAGGGTAGCACAAAGAGTAGAAATAGCTATTCAAACCAAGGTCAAACAGAAAGAACAGAACACAGAATTTCAACACACAAGGCATACTCAAATCAAGAATATCAACACATCTCTCCAGCACCATCAGCAATAACAGATAACAGTCCA
Organism: Nicotiana otophora; assembly: GCA_000715115.1. NCBI lineage: Eukaryota > Viridiplantae > Streptophyta > Magnoliopsida > Solanales > Solanaceae > Nicotiana > Nicotiana otophora. The sequence goes on along the minus strand of AWOL01S0185820.1, from coordinate 18,531 downwards.
AGAGCCTGCAGTGGCCATTTTGAGGAATACTCATATGGCACAGCCCAAAGCAGCCCTCAATACTACAGTGCAATGTCAAAACCCGATCCATCAAAAATCCCATTCTCCTATGCTCGTTCAGAGTATGCAGAACCAGAATCCCTTTACAATGAGTATCCATTTTATCCAAGTTACATGGCAAATACTAAGTCCTCGATGGCTAAAGCTCGATCCCACAGTGCACCAAAACAACGTCCTGAATCATTCGAGAGGCAACCAAGTAGACGAAGGCCATCAATTGAAGGGAGAAATGTGCCAAGGGCTGTGAGAATGCAAAGATCATCTTCTCATGTTGGTTCCACAGCTCAAAATTACCAGTACCCTTGGTCTATCAAGCTTGATAGATCAAACATTTCAATTAAAGATAGTGAATGTGGATCAAATTGCAGTGTCCTTACTACTCAGACTAATTACTGCAGATCACTTGTTGGCTTTGATGTAAGTTCAATTCTGCAACTAGAATAGTTTAACTTCTATAAATTTGAAAATTAAAGCATGTTACGTGTTACAACAAGTTAAATTGCACTAATAGTGTAATTTGTTTTTACACTGCTAGTGTATATAAGTTAAATCCGCAATAAGTTATCACAACAATGACTTCAACATAAAAATTGATTTGTGTTTTCCTTTTCTTGGTTTTGATTTCAGGTTCAGGGAAATAGGTACTAACTGCGTTATCACAGAATGGATCAGCAGAGGAATCTTCAACTAGAAAAAGAAAATTTGGAGAATGTAACAATGTGAGCTCAAATGTAAAACATGTCAAGTAATTTTGACAAATTTCATTTTCTATTTTCAGGTTGGTTGGTGAAGAGTCACTAGCATTGAAGCTCTTTACATGTAGAGTTCAATTTGTTTGTTCAATTATCTACTTTCGTCTTTCGATTTTCCGTTGTTTTGCATCTATGTGTTTAACGGTGTTCTTAACTTGTTTCCCTATTCAAATTTAGATTTCCTACGAGGAATAATTGTAAGGTAACCGTAATCAAAGAAGTTGTTCATACTCATTTTAATTTTAATTTTTATTTTCTTTATTGTGGTAAAAATTCTCTACTAATATTGTTTGTACCCTTTATGAACATGTTATTGACTAGGACGTAAATGAATACAAAATGAAAAAAACTTTTCGATCTTAGGAAAAAATTTCATCCAAGAACTTGAAAGTAAATTCTAAGATAAACTGGAATTATTCCTTTTTTAAGATCTATTCAAAGTGATAATGTAAGCTAAAATGTTAAAGTACGAGTCCGTGATGTCGCCTAAGGTCCACTTTCTAGGCAAGCCAACATTAATACACAATTAATCATTTTAAAACAAGTTTGAAAACAGTTTAATAAGAAATAAAGTTGTAGAAATTCAAAATAGATATAACAACTCCAAACGCTGACTAATCAAATCCCGGAATCTGGTGTCACAAGTACATGAGCATACTAGAAGTGCTACAACCACATGTCTGAATGAAAATACAACTGTTTGAAACAAAATAAATAGTGAAATTAGATTTTTTAAAAAAGGGACTTCAGGGGCTGCGATCGTCGTGCAGCTATACCTCAAGTCTCAGTGAAAAGCTAATTCGAGCAAGCCTCCACTAGCTGCTGCTTGGACCAACACCAGAATCTGCACAAGAAGTGCAGAAATATAGCATGAGTACAACCGACCCCATGTACTCTATAAGTATCGAGCATAGTCTCGACGAAGTAGTGACGAAGTAATAACAAGGCACTCACTATAAACTTGAACGCATATAAATGAAATAATAGTAGGAATATAGAAAGCAAGAATTTAACAGGAAACTGGAACTAAAACCACATAACAAAGTGCCCCAGAATAAGACTTATTCTCAACTTCTCAATTCAACACGGATACAGTAGCAATAGTTAAATACAGAAAAATATAAATACTCCATTGCGGCGCGCAACCCGATCCACAATTATATATAAATAACAAGTTTTTTCCATTGCGGCGCGCAACCCGATCCACAAATATATATATATGCACACAGTTGCGGCGTGCAATCCGATCCCACATAATAATACCAATAACCGTTGCGGCATGCAATCCGATCTCATACAATATTAATATAATGAACAACTACAACCAACTATGGTGTAATTCAAATAAAACGCAACAAAAGAATTACATAATTAAAGCCATAAAACGGATTAAAGTAGTTATCTAATAACATACAAGATAAAAAAGCAAGTAAAGATAGTTAATAAATAAAGACGTAGATACATGGAAACAATTAGCAAAATAAGGCATTTAATAAGTAAAGGCATGAATTTAACAAGTAAAGGCAAGTAACAATTAAAACATTTAACAAGTAATAACATAGATTAAATGAAGGCATGAAATAATTGAAAACAGCAAATAAGTATCCCAACCTAAATGCTCAACCCGTGACTACGTATATACACTCGTCACCTTGCATATAGGTTGTTCCCATATATAAATCAAATAGCAAATAATCCAATCAAATCCTAATTTTCTCACGTCAAGGTTAACCACGACACTTACCTCTTCGCGCAACCAAATCAATGCTCAACCACGGATTTTCCTTTAGAATTAGCCTCAAAACTAATCAAATCTAGCCAAATATAGTCTAAACAATGCAAAATAAGTTTTATAAATTACCCACAAGCGAAAAAGATTCAATCTTTAAAGAAATTGGAAAAAGTCAACAAAAGTCAACCCTGGGCCCACTTGGTCAAAATTCGAGATCCAGACTAAAATTCGATTATCCATTCAACCCGAGCATGGTTATATAATTTGTTTCGAAATCTGGCCTCAATTTGAGGTCTAAATCTCAATTTTATAAAATCCCTAAATTCTACCCAAACCTCTAATTTCTACCATGGAAATCTTAGACTTGATATTAAAAACTCATGAAAAGTAACGGGGAATTGATAGAAAGTGAATTAGAGTTGTTTACCAATGCTTTTGGGAAGAAAGGGTTCTACGAAAATCACCTCTAGAGTATTTGGGGTTTAGAAATGGTGTAAAAGGAGCTATGTCCTGTTTTCCCCTCTTTTACCGCGCTGCAGGTATTGCAATTACGAACTCTTGTTCGCAATTGCGACCATCGCAAATATGAAACACTAAACGCAAAAGCGAACAATGCCCCCATCCTTCTAAAGTCGCGAATGCGATAAAAATATCGCATTTGCGATACACCCTTTCATCGCAAATGCGGTCAAAAGTTCGCAATTGCAAAACTGACAAAGTCTGGTGCCCAGTCACAAAAGAGAAAGCATTAGCAAAAGTGATCTTGTAATGTCCGCAATTGCGAACATCTCTTTACAAATGCGAAGACTGCCCTGGCTAGCCTATTTTCGCAAATGCGAGCTCGACTTCGCAAAAGCGGAGTTCGAATTCGCGAACAGGTCCTCGCAAATGCGAGACCTGCAGATCAACACCAAAAACTGAAGCACACAAGCTATCTCAAATCATCCAAAACTCATCGGATACACACCTGAAACTTGCTCGAGCCTCTCGGACTCCAAACCGAACATACACACAAGTATAATAATACCATAAAAACTTACTTGCTACCTCAAATCATGAAAATAACATCAAATAACATTAATCGATCATCAAAACTCATGATTTTTAACTTGAAAATTCATTCACAATTTTCACATAATGCGCTGAAATGTGCTCGGGTCACCCCCGAACCCCAACCAAATATGCGTACAAGTCCAAAAATATCATACGAACCTACCAGAATCGTCAAAGTACTGATCCAAGGTCGTTTACTAAGGATGTTGACCGTGATCAACTCAAGTCCTATTTTTAGCCTAAAATTACTTTTTCTTCAAATTTTAACATAACTACTTTCCAAAAAATAATACACACCATGCACGCAAATCAAGAAATATCAAATGGAGTTAATAGAGGTCTCGGAATATGAAAATAAAGGATAGTACTCAAAATGGCCCGGGTCATCACAATCTCCATCTCTAAAAGAAACGTTCATCCTCAAATGGACATAGAAAAGTACCTGGACTGGTAAAACGATGTGGGTAACTATTCTGTATATCGGACTCAGACTCCCACGTAACCTCCTCAATCGGATGACCCCTCAATTACACTTTCACATAAGAAAAACTCTTGGATCTCAACTTATGAACCTGCCGGTTTAGAATAGCCACCAGATCTTCCTCATAGGTTCGATTTTCATCAAGTTGCACCGTGCTGAAGTCCAAAACATGAGAGTTGTCCTCATGGTACTTCCGAAGCATGGAAACATAAAATACTAGATGTACCCCTGCAAAGCTAGGAGGCAATGCAAGCCTATAAGCAATATCCCCAACTCTCTCAAGATCTCAAACGGGCCAATAAACCTTGGGCTTAATTTGCCCTTCTTCCCAAACCGAATCACGCCCTTCATAGGCGACACTTGGGGAAGAACCTTCTCACCCACCATGTAAGTTACATCCCAAACCTTCCATTCTGCATAACTCTTCTGCCTGGACTGCGTTGTACGAAGTCGCTCCTGAATCACCTTAACCTTTTACATAGCATCACGAACCAAATCAGTGCCCAATAATCTAGCTTCTCCGGGATCAAACCAACCAATCGTCCAACGACATCGCCTCCCATTTAAGGCCTCATACAGAGACATCTGGATGCTCGACTGATAGTTTTGTTGTAGCCGAACTCTGATAGAGGTAAGAACTGGTCATATGAACCTCAAAAATCAATAACACATGTGCGTAACATTTCCTCCGAGATCTGAATAGTGCACTTGGACTACCCTGTTTTCCTGAGGATGAAATGTGGTACTCAGCTCGACCCGCATGCCCAACTCACGCTGTATAACTCTCCAAAAATAGATTGTGAATTGCGTGCCCCGATCTAAAATAATGTAGATGGGCATGTCGTGCAGACGGATAATCTCCTGGATGTAAATATGAGTCAACCGCTCTGAAGAATAGGAAGTCACCACCGGAATGAAGTGTGTGGACTTAGTCAATCGGTCCATAATAACCCAGACTGCGTCATATTTCCTCAAGGTCTGTGGTAAGCCTACCAAAACATCCCTAGTGATGCGCTCCCACTTCCACTCCAGTATCTCCAACCTCTGAGTCAATCCACCCAATTTCTGATGCTCATACTTCACCTGTTGATAATTCAAATACTGAGATACATAAGCAACAATGTCTTTCTTCATTCTTCACCACTAATAGTGTTGCATCAAGTCACGGTACATCTTCGTGATACGTGGGTGAATGGAATAGCGTTAACTATGTGCCTCCTCAAGGATCAACTCTCCAACCCATCAACATTTGGAAAAACAATCTGTCATTGATGTCGCATAACACCATCATCTTCAATCATAACCTCCTTAGTACCACCCCGTTGCACCGTATCCTTCAACACCAATAAGTGAGAATCATCAAACTAGCGAGCCTTGATACACTCCATCAACGAAGACTATGCCACAATACAAGCGAGAATATGGGTAGCCTCTGAAATATCCAATCTCATTAATCGATTGGCCAAGGCCTGAATATACATAGCTAGTGACCTCTACGCTACCGGTAAATATGCCAAACTACTCATGCTCTCCGACTTCCTACTTAATGCGTCGGCCACTACATTGGCCTTCCCCGAATGATATAATATGGGTATCATAGTCTTTCAACAACTCTAACCATCTCCGCTTCCGCAAATTAAGGTCTATCTGCTTGAACAGGTGCTGGAGACTCTGATGGTCGGTATAGACATCACATAGAATACCGTATAAATAGTGCCTCCAAATCTATAGTGCGTGAACAATGGCTTCTAACTCTAATTCAGGCATTTGATATTTCTTCTCATGAACCTCAACTTCCGAGACGCATAGGCAATTAGCCCACTGTCCTGCATCAATACCGCGCCAAACCCAATACATGATGCATCCCAATACGTGATGCATCCCAATACACAGTGTAAGATCCCGAACCTATAGGTAACATCAACATTGGGGCTATAGTCAATGCAGTCTTGAGCTTCTGAAAGCTCACCTCACACTCGCTGTACCATCTAAAAAGATCACCCTTCTGGGTTAACTTGGTCAATGGGACTGAGATAGATGAAAACCCTTCCATGAACCGGCAATAATAACCCGCCAAACCTAGGAAGCTCTTAATCTCTATAGTTGAGGGAGGTTTAAGCCAGTTCTATACTGCCTCTATCTTCTTATGATCCACCTTGATGCCCTAAAAAGATACAACAGCTCCAAAAAGGCAACAGAGTCTAACCAGAACTCCCACTTCGAAACTTGGCATATAACTGGCGATCCTTCAAAGTCTGAAGTACAATCCGTAGATGCTGCTCATGCTCCTCTCGACTACAGGAGTAAACCAAAATATCATCAATTAAGACGATCACAAAAGAATCCAGATACAACTTAAACACCCGGTTCATGAAATCCATAAAGACTGTTGGGGCATTAGTCAAGCCAAATGACATCACTAAGAACTCGTAGTGACCATACCGAGTCCAAAAACCTGACTTAAGGAAACCCGATGCCCCTATTCTTCAACTGATGGTAGTCAGATCTCAAGTCAATCTTGAAAAGCACTTTGGTACCCTGAAGCTCGTCAAATAAGTCATCAATCCTCGGTAACAGATACGTGTTCTTGATAGTAACTCTGTTCAACTGCCTATAATCTATACACATCCTCATCGTTCCATCCTTCTTCTTCACAAACAACNCGCGCCAAACCCAATATGCGATGTATCCCAATACGTGATGCATCCCAATACACAGTGTAAGATCCCGAACCTATAGGTAACACCAACATTGGGGCTATAGTCAATGCAGTCTTGAGCTTCTGAAAGCTCGCCTCACACTCGTTGTACCATCTAAAAAGATCACCCTTCTGGGTTAACTTGGTCAATGGGACTGAGATAGATGAAAACCCTTCCATGAACCGGCAATAATAACCTGCCAAACCTAGGAAGCTCTTAATCTCTATAGTTGAGGTAGGTTTAAGCCAGTTCTATACTGCCTCTATCTTTTTATGATCCACCTTGATGCCCTAAAAAGATACAACAACTCCAAAAAGGCAACATAGTCTAACCAGAACTCCCACTTCGAAACTTGGCATATAACTGGAGATCCTTCAAGGTCTGAAGTACAATCCGTAGATGCTGCTCATGCTCCTCTCGACTACAGGAGTAAACCAAAATATCATCAATTAAGATGATCACAAAAGAATCTAGATACAACTTAAACACCCAGTTCATGAAATCCATAAAGGCTGTTGGGGCATTAGTCAAGCCAAATGACATCACTAAGAACTCGTAGTGACCATACCGAGTCCAAAAACCTGACTTAAGGAAACCCGATGCCCTATTCTTCAACTGATGGTAGTCAGATCTCAAGTCAATCTTGAAAAGCACTTTGGTACCCTGAAGCTCGTCAAATAAGTCATCAATCCTCGGTAACAGATACGTGTTCTTGATAGTAACTCTGTTCAACTGCCTATAATCTATACACATCCTCATCGTTCCATCCTTCTTCTTCACAAACAACATCGGTGCACCCCAAGGAAACACACTAAGTCTATCGAATCCCTTATCAAGCAAATCCTGCAACTGCTACTTCAATTATTCCAACTCAACTGGGACCGGACGATATGGTGAGGTAGAAATGGGCTGAATGCCCGGAACCAAGTCAATGCAAAAATCGATATCTCTGTCGGGTGGCATCCCCAGAAAATCTGTAGGAAACACCTCTGGGAACTTACACCCAACTGGTAATGAATCCATGGAAGGAACCTCTGCACTAGGATCACATATATAGGCCAAATATACCAGACACCCCTTCTCGACCATACGTCGAGCCTTCACATATGAAATAACTGTGCTAGTAGAATTGCCAGGAGTCCCTCTCCACTCAGATCAAGGCAACCGCATCATGGACAATGTCACCGTCTTGGTGTGAGAGTCCAAAATAGCATGATAAAGTGACAACCAATCCATGCCTAAGATCACGTCAAAATTTACCATATCAAGAAATAGAAGGTCTACCCTAGTCTCATAGCTCCCGATTGTGAACAAACAAGCATGATATATCTGGTCTACCACAATAACATCTCTGACAGGCATAGACATATAAATAAGAACACTAAAAGAATCACAAGATATACCCAAATATGAAGCAAATAGGATGAAACATATGAATAAGTAGAACCCGGATAAAAAATAATCGGTACATCTCTATGGCGAACTGGAATAATACCTGTGATGACCGCATCCGACAACTCTACCTCAGGTCTAGCTGGAAATGCATAAAAATGGGGTTCAGTCTAACCAGTCTGGCCTCCACCTCTTGGACGACCTCTCCCTGGATGGCCTCCACCTCTAATGACCTGACCACTACCCCGGGCTGCCTGACCCTCGCCTTTAGCTAGTTGAGCAGGCGGTGGAACAACCGGTACCAGAACCATGGCACGAGAACCCTACTGAGGAACGTTACTCTAAAGTCTTGGACAATACCTCCTGATATGACACGTACCTCCACACTTAAAGCACTCTCTCTACTACTATGGCTGCTGAATGTGGGACTGACCCTGACGACTCGGATAACCACCGTGATAGCTCTGAATTGGCGGCGCACTAATGAGAGCTGGAGGTGCACTGTAGGTTGGCTACTCAGGATGAGACCCATAAGAACTATGACTGCCTGAAGCACTGTGTGATGCCTGAAGTGTTGACTGGACCGTCTTGATAGGATGACATCTACCAAAAGAGCCCCGGCCTCCAGATGAGGCACCACTGAAACTATCAAAATAATGAGGCCTTTTCTTAGATGTCGCCTCTCTACTTTGACCACCAACCCACTCGATCCGTCCAGCAATCTCTACAACCAGGTTGAAAGAAATATCATCCTCAATATCTCTGGCCATTTGTAGCCTGATACCAAAAGTAAGTCCATCAATAAATCTCTTCACCCTCTCCCTCTCAGTAGGAATTAAAACAACTGCATGGCGTGATAAATACATGAATCTGGTATCATACTGGGTAATAGTCATGCTACCCTGCTGGAGGCGCTCAAACTGGCTGGGTTACTCCTCTCTCGGAGTAAAATGAATAAACTCCTCCAAAAATAGCTGTGAGAACTGATCCTAAGTGAGTGGAGGTGAACCTGCTGGTTTGACTTGACCATACTCCTGCCACCACCTCTTGGCGGAACCGTGCATCTGGAACACTACAAAGTCGACTCCATTGGACTTCACTATACCCATGTTGCGCAACACCTCATGGAAACGGTCTATGAAATTATGTGGGTCCTCAGAAGGTGTGCCACCAAAGGGAACATGAAATAACTTAGTGAACTTGTCCAACCCCTCGAAAGACATAGCGGGCCTCTCTATGGGCTGAGTAGTAATGATAGACTGAACTACTCCAACTCTGGGGCCATTGGAGTCTGATATCCATGAGACATCTGCTCTGTGTATGTGGCAGGAGTTGGGCTCCTCCCTCAGCCTAAGAAGAGACAACTGGTGCCATAGGAAATAATTCGGCATGGGCGACACTCTCCATAAAGCCAGCCAGGCGGACTAGAGCATCCTGAAGTACGGAGGTGGCTATGAACCCCTCCGGAACCCGAGCGGGTCTAACTGGTGCAGTCTGAATAGGAATCACCTCCTCCTGCTCAATATGAGGCTCTACAATAGGTTCTGTTGCGCGTGCTCTATGCTGAGCTCTGCCTCGGCCCCTACCTGGGCCCTGGCCCCTACCCCTAGTAGTGGCTGCAACCTCGGGCTTCGGCTCCTGCCCGACAGTGGATGTTGTGCGTGTCCTTACAATCTGTGAGAACACAAGAATAGAATAATTCAAACTCAATGATAGAATAAAATCGTACGATAAATAAGGAAAGAATTGAAATTTTCCAAAAGCCCTATAGCCTCTAGAAGATAAGTATAGACGTTTCGTACCGATCCTCCAGACTCTACTAAGCTTGCTCATGACTCGTGAGACATAGGCAACCAAATGATCTAATACCAATTTGTCATGACCTAATGCGCCTAACTTCCACTTGCTAGGTAAGCCAATATTAGTACATAATTAATCATTTTAAAACCAGTTTAATAAAAAATAAAGCTGTAGAAATTCAAAATAGATATAACAACTCCAAATGATGACTAATCAAATCTAGGAATGTGGTGTCACAAGTACATGAACATACTAGAAGTTCTATAACCACATGTCTGAATGAAAATACAATTGTTTGAAATAAAATATACAATGAAACTAGATAAGAAAGGGGAATTCAGGGGCTGCGATCGCGCAACTATACCTCAAGTCTTCGTGAAAATCGAATCTGAGCAAGCCTCCACTAGATGTTGCTGGGACCGACAACAGAATCTGCACAAGAATTGCNTTGGGACCGACAACAGAATCTGCACAAGAATTGAAGAAGAGTAGTATGAGTACAACCAACCCCATGTACTCTATAAGTGTCGAGCCTAATCTCGACGAATTAGTGACGAGACTATAAGAAGACACTCACTATAAACTTGTATGAATATAAATGAAATAAAAGCATGAATAGAGAAAGCAAGATTTAACAGGAAATCGAAAGTGAAACCACATAACAAAGGCCCCAGAATAACACTTATGCTCAACATTTCAATTCAATACGGATACGGTAACAACAGTTAAACAAAGAAAAATATGTCTTCTCCATTATGGCGCATAACCCGATCCAAAATTATATATAAATAACAAATATCCTCCGTTGCGGCACGCAACCTGATTCGCATATATATATATATACACACACACACACATACACCGTTGCGGCGTGCAACCCTATCCCAAATAGTAATATCAATATCTGTTGCGGCATGTAACCCGATCCCACACAATAATACCAATAACCGTTGTGGCGTGCCACCTGGTCCCACACGATAATAATATAATGAAAATCTACAACCAACTACGGCGTAATGCAAATAAAACACAATACAAGACTAATATAATTAAGGATTTAAAGCAGATAAAAGTAGCTATCTAATAACACACAAGTTTAAAAAGCAAGTAAAGACAATCAATAAATAAAGATACAGATACATGAAAATAATTAGCAAATTAAGGTATGTAACGGGTAAAGTCAAGAATTTAACAAGTAAAGTCAAGTAACAATTAAAGCATTTAACAAGTAATAACATGGATTAAATGAAGGCATGAAATAATTGAAAATAATAAATAAATATACCAACCCGTATGCTCAACCCGTGACCACGTATATACACTCATCATCTTGCATATACACCGTCCCATGCATAAATCAAATAGCAAATAATCCAATCAAGTTTTAATTTTCTCAAGTCAAGGTTAACCACGATACTTACCTCTTTCCGCAGCCAAATCAATGCTCAACCATGGCTTTTCCTTTAGAATTAGCCTCCAAACCAATAAAATCTAACAAACTATAGTCCAAATAATTCAAAATAAGCTTCAATCTTTAATGAAATTAAAAACTTCAACAAAAGTCAACCCCGAGCACTCTTGGTCAAAATTCGAGATCCGGACAAAATATTCGATTACTCATTCACCCTCGAGCCCGATTTATGTGATATATTTCGAAATTTGACCTCAATTTGAGGTCTAAAACTCAAGTTTACAAAATTTCTAAATTCTACTGAAATTTCTAATTTCTACCATGAAAATCCTAGATTTGATGTTAAAAACTCATGAAAAATAATAGGAAATTGATAGAAAATGAATTTGGGAAGAAAGGGTTATTCAAAAAATCGCCTCTAGAGTATTTGGGATTGAGAAATAGTGTAAAATGAGCTAAGTCTCGTTTTTTTTTCTCTTTTACCCAGCTGCAGATATCGCAATTGCGGCCAACACAAATGCGAAACACTGGACGCAAATGCAAACGGTGCCCCCAACCCACTAAAGTCGCAAATGCGAGAAAAATATCGCATTTGCGATACACCCCTTCATCGCAAATGCGGTCAAAGGTTCATAATTGCGAACCAGACTAAGTCTAGTGCCCAGTCGAAAAAGCGACTGAGCAATCGTAAAAGCGATCATGTGATGTCCATAATTGCGAACATCTCTTCGCAAATTCGATGACTGCCCTGCCCAACCCATTTTCTCAAATGTGAGCTTGACTTCGCAAAAGCGAACTTCGCATTTGCAAACAGGTCCGTGCAAATGTGAGACCTGCTGGTCAACACCAGAAACGGAAGCACACCAGTAATCTCAAATCATCCAAAACTCATCTGATACACATCCGAAACTCGCCCGAAAATCGATCATCAAAACTCATGATTCTCAATTTGGAAACTCATTTTCATAATATTTCACATAACGCGCCGAAATGCACTCGGATCATCCCAGACCCCAACCAAACGTGCGTACAAGTCTAAAAATATCGTACGAACCTATCGGAGTCGTAAAAGCACCGATCCGAGGTCGTTTACCAAGAACGTTGACTGTGGTCAACTCAGGTCTAATTTTAAGCCTAAAATCACTTTTTCTTCAAATGTTTACTTAAAACCTTTTCGTAAAATGACATGAACCATGCACATAAATCAAAAAATATCAAATGGAGCTAATAGAAGTCTCGCAATACGAAAATAAAGGCTAGTACTCAATACGATCTATCATGTCGTCACAATTAGCTACATTATTAGTTCTTCCTTTTGATGTTAAAGTAACAGACTAAGATAAATATTTTACAAGAACTTTTTATTAAAAGAAAGTGTTAAAATATAGTATTTTAATATACGCTCTATGTTTCTCTCTCTCATACACATATATAATGATGATTGTTCTTTATACTAGGAGTCCATTACTGAGATAGTCATTAAAGTATATGAAATTGTGGATAAAAATTATTTTTTATTATTTATAACAACAAAGCCACTCAACTATTCCTATTGCATTATGATGGTCACTCAATCAGATTTATTGATTTCTTTTGTGGAAAAATGCTGACTTGGCAGTCCACATAGTCTTTTTAAATACTTTTGGACCATTTAAATTAATTTACACCCAAACAAATTATAGAAACCCACTCGTACACCTAGGGTTGGCAAATGGGCAGTTTGGGCTAAAGTTGGGCAGGTCAAAATGGACTGAACTAATAATTGAGTCATTGCCCAACCCTACCCAAAGCTTACTTGGGCTAAAATGGTTTGAGCCAAGATGGGCTAAATAACGGGTCAATGTCCAACCCGTCCAATTTCACCCACCTAATTCATTTTTTATACATGATTTGCTATCTGCTTTACATTTCTGTTACGCATATAAGTTTAGACAAAATATAATTAGAAATTATGAGGCACATAGATACATTTCCTACACCGTTGTTTTGAGAAGAAACTATAAAAATGAAAGTACATCATTTATCTCATTTTCTAAAACAGATCATTATTAAGAAAGTTAAGAACCAATCTCAGAAATCATTATTTAGAAAGTCAAAATATCTTCTTAATTGATTAGAATTTTCAGAACATTTTAGAGATATCTTCATCTATCGAATAATGATATTATAATATATTTTATGTAGAGTATATATATGCACAACTAGAACTCTTTTGCTTAGTCGGCATTCTGGAAATGCAGTTTATTTTTAAAATAAATACTATTAACATATAAAATGAGTTCTTAAATAATACTCAAAGTTTTTGATAAGTAAATAAGTATAGCACCCCCAAAAAAAAGTAAAGCAACTTTTCATTATATGATTATGTTAATTTATCATCCTTCTAGATGGGTTAATATGGTCAATTTGCCTAATGATATCTGTCATTGTTAAACTTCTAGTAAACATAAAGATGATATACTTAGAAAACAAAATAAAGTGATAGATATACTAGTGGCAAAAATAAAAACCATACATTTAAGAAACAAAAACAATATAGGAAGTTACAAAATTTCCAATTTGTAGTAATTATTTAACCTTCTCTCAAATATAAATTTGTTTAATTCCTTACAGAAAAATTGAATATTCCCTGTAGCATAATTCTATAATTTCCTCATCAAATCGCGTCTTTACGTGCAAAACAAACTATAAATCATTAGAAAGACAAATACTTTGTTTTTCTAAAAAGAATATTAAAAGGATAAAGACTGCCAAGTTGAGTCCTTGACCCAACAGGTATAACTAGAGTTATGCATAATTTGGTAAATATCGAATTATCGTACTGAAATCGAAATTTTTGGTATTTGGTATTCGATATTTTGGCATTCGGTATGGTATTTGGTTTAAGTTTTTAAAAAATATAGTATTAGGTATGGTATTTGGTATTTTAAAATGAAATACCGAAATACCGATACCGTACCGAAATGTATATTATATTACACAAAACACATATTATTAATTATAACATAAATATAAAAAAACTAAAATTTTACTTTTCTTTATTCTCTAAGTTCATCAATTAACTCTAAGCAAGTAAGAAGACATTTCTAATGATCAAATTTATTCCTTTATGTGCATTTTTCTCGCTCTAGGTTGATATTTACTGATTTTGGACATAACTTTTGTCAACAAATATTTTTAGTTTTGTACTTTTGAGAACTTTAATTAAAAATATTATAGTCTATGACTCGATGCACTTGTTAGTATTCAAACCAATTAAACCGAAGTTACCGAACCGAATAAACCGAAATCGAAAGGAGAAAAATCGAACCATACCAAATTTAATTAGGTACGGTATTGGTATAGTATTTAAGAAATCGAATATCAAAAATACCGAACCGAAATGTCTAAATACCTGTAACGACCCGGCAGGTCGTTTTGAGAGTTATAGCTCTGATCCCCTGTTTACTGTCTTTTTCGTATCTTTTTCTGCTTATGTGACTTGCACGGAGGTTGTTGTTGTGGTTTCAGAGTGAATTGGGACACTTAATCCCTAAACGGAAGCTTAAGTCTTAGGATTTTGACTGTAGTCGGGACTGTATGAAGACGACTTCGGAATGGAGTTTCGTCGGTTCTGTTAGCTCCGTTGGGTAATTTTGGACTTAGGAGCATGTCCGGAATGTGAATTGGAGGTATGTAGCTGATTTAGAGTTGAAATGGCAAAAGTTGAATATTTGAAAAATTTGACCGGAAGTAGACTTTTTGATATCGGGGTCGTATTCCGATTCCGAAAGTTGGAGTAGGTCTGTAATGTCGAATATGACTTGTGTGCAAAAGTTGAAGTCAATCGGACGTGGTTTGATAGGTTTCGGTATCGGTTGTAGAAGTTTGAAGTTTTAAAGTTCATTAAGTTTGAATTGGAGGGTGATTCGTATTTTTAACGTTGTTTGATGTGATTTGAGGGCTTGACTAAGTTCGTATGTTGTTTTAGGACTTGTTGGTAGGTTGAGGTTCCGGGGGCCTCAGGTGTGTTTTGGATGCTTAACGGATTGAATTTGGACTTATGCAAATTGCTGAAGTTTTCTGGTTTCTAGTGTTTTCGCACTTGCGGTGGGGAGACCGTTGGTGCGGACTCGCACGTGCGGAAGGAGGAGCGCAGATGCAGATTTCGGCAGCACGGACTGGGTTCGCAGGTGTGGATCTATTTGCGCAGAAGGCGGTAGGATGGTGCGCAGGAGCGGCGAGGGTTGCAGGTGCAGTTCCTTGGTCGCAGGAGTACATTCGCAGGTGCGACGCTTCTCTCGCAGATGCGGACCCGGGTGACTTAAGTTAAGTCCGCACCTGCGATGGAATATCCGCATGTGCGGTATCGCACGTGCGATTATAGGCCCGCAGATGCGAAATCGTTGGGCAGAAAAGGGCCAAGTTCGAGGCTTTTATCCCTTTTTTATTTTGGATCTTTGAGAGCTCGGATCGAGGCGATAATTCAAGGATTTTTCAGAGAGAACTTTGGGATAATGATTCTTAACTCGTTTATGGTTATATTCCACTAATCTATAGTTGTTTTCATAATCTAATTAAGGAATTTGGGGAAAAAGGTTGGAAGTTCTTCAACTAAATTTTGAGTTTTGATTCGGGTTTTGATATTGGATTTGGATGATTTTGGTACGAGTGAACTCGTGAGCGAATGTGTGTTCATATTTTGTGACTTTTACCCGATTTCGAAACGTGGGCCCGGGGAGGCTTTTTGGGGCGAATTTCTAATTTCTTGCTTTAGCTTTGATTTCATTAATTAGATTTGTTTTTTATAGTTGTATTTATGGTATGTAATTAATTTTGGCTAGATTTGGGCAATTCGAAATCGGATATTCGTGAAAAAGGCATTATTACCGATTGATTGAGTTTGGTTCGAGGTAAGTGGCTTGCCTAACCTTGCGGGGGAGGGGAGTGGGGGAAATCCCCTTAGGATTTAGTACTGTTGTGATATGTGAGAGCCATATACGTGAGGTGATGATTACATAGGCTATTTGTTGTAAAACCCGATTTATTTTACTGAGTAACAACCTGTGTTTCCTTAAATTTGAGTTATACCGTTTAAATGAGTATTAGTTTGTTCTGATTCTTAATTGAGCTATTCCAATATGTGTAGTTATCTTGTTTAGTCTAATATCACATGTCTACGTACTTTAACTGCTTATTTGAACTCTGTGAAGCATGCCTAGTTGATTTCCTGCTTTTCCTTATTCTTTATCAGTATAACTGTAGAAAATCTTGTTGTTAACTGTTGTATTTATCGGTTTGAGTTGTGTGTTTACTTTTGATACTACGAGGCGGTTCCTCGGGAGTTATCCCTGCACATTTACTTTTGATACTACGAGGCGGTTCCTCGAGAGTTCTCCCTGCACATTTACTTTTGAGACTACGACGGTTCCTCGGGAGATCTCCCTGCACGTTTACTTTTGAGACTATGATGGTTCCTCGGGAGTTCTCCCTACACATTTACTTTTGAAACTACAAGGTGGTACCTCGGGAGTTCTCCCTGCACATTTACTTTTGAGACTACGAGGCGGTACCTCGGGAGTTCTCCAGGCATATTTACTTTTGAGACTACGAAGCGGTACCTCGAGAGTTCTCCCTGTATATTTACTTTTGAGACTACGAGGCGGTACCTCGGGAGTTCTCCCTGTATATTTATTTTGGGACTATGAGAAGGTATCTCGGGAGATTCCCTGCTACTTACCCCTGTGTGTTGTACTGTTGCCTTGCTGTGTTTCCGTTGGTTAAATTCTAGTCTCTTATTATACTGTATATTCCCTGCCTTATTTATTATTTACTAGTGGGCCTGACTTGACCTCGTCACTACTCGACCGAGGTTAGGCTTGTCACTTACTGGGTACCATTATGGTGTACTCGTGCTACTCTTCTGCACATATTTTCGTGTGCAGATCCAGGTTCATCATACCAGCCTCGCTATTAGTTGTGCATTTGCGGCTGTTTCGGAGACTTCAAGGTACATCTGCTTGCATCCGCAGACCTATGAGTCCCCTTCTATTTTCCCCTATGTTCATTACCTTATGTACTTCTTTTATTAGACTTTGGTGTATAGAGATACTAGTTTTCTCCTGTAACTTGTGACTTACGATATTTCGGGTTTTGGGAAGACTGTGAATTTATAGAGTATTGGTTATTGTTCTTGCCGAGCGGCATTGCTACTAGTTATTTAGTTATCCACTGCTATTAGTTGCCAAGTTTTACTTTAATTTTGTTATATTTTGCAATTTGTTAGGCTTACCTAGTCGTAGAGACTAGGTGTCATCACGACATTATAGGGAAGGAGTTTGGGTCGTGACAAGTTGGTATCAGAGCTCTAGGTTCATAGGTGTCGTGAGTCACAAGCCGGTTTATTAGAGTCTCGTGGATCGGTACGGAGACATCTGTACTTATCTTCGGGAGGCTATCGAACTATTAGGAAACATTACTCTCCTTGATTCCTTGTCGTGCGAAAATTATTGAATTCAAAATTCTAAACTTCTGTATTCTATTCTCTCAAGATAGTGAGGACACATACAGGCGGATGTGACGACCAGGCACCTGCGCCCCTTCTAGAGTTACAAGAGGCCAGGGCCAGGGTTGAGGCTGAGGACGTCCACGCGGTGCAGCCCGAACACCCGCGCGAGATGTGACAGAGGAGCCCCCAGTAGCTCCAGCTGGAGGGCAGGATACTGAGGTACCTATTGCTCCACCAGCCCTCCAGGAAACTCTAGCCCAGTTCATGAGCATGTTCAGCACTTTAGCTCAGGCTGGATTGATGCCACTTGCACCTACCACATCTTAGGCCAGGAGAGCAGCACAGATACCCGTCTCCGGTACTCTAGAGCCGCAGGTTCAGGTCGACCAGGTTTCGGAGATTTTATCGATACAACCAGTAGCTCTAGCTCAGCCCGAGGTTAGGGTAGCAGTCTCTGAGGCGGAGCAGCTCGAACTTGAGAGGTACAAGAAGTACCACCCTCCTACCTTCAGTGGATTGGTATCAAAGGATGCCCAGGGTTTTTTGGAGGAGTGGCACCATATTCTGCGCATTATGGGTGTAGCAGAGTCGAGTGGGGTTTCTTTTACTGCATTCCAGCTTAGAGAAGTAGCCTATCAGTAGTGGTGTGCTTATGAGTTGAGTA
>AWOL01S0185762.1:0-12393 GCA_000715115.1 Nicotiana otophora | reverse complement strand
TACATTTTCGCATTTAGACATAAATATTCCCAAAACCATTTTAAGTGTTTGGCTTAGCATAATGAGTGGTAGTACTCTTACACGCCTAATCTCCTACATATTGTTTTCTATGGGATCCAACTCCGACTCATAGTTAGGTAAATTATATTGCATGCGATCGTGTCAATTTACTCTTTAGTAGTGGATTTGGACGTCATCAACTATTCATATATTGGAGGATATGCTTCGTGCCTATGTTATGGAGTCCGGGGGTTATTGGGATTAGTGTTTTTCGTTTGCGGAGTTTGCCTACAATAACAACTACCAATCGAGTATTCAGATGGTTCCGTATGGGGCCTTGTATGGGAGGCGGTGTCGGTATCTGGTGGGTTGGTTTGAATATACTTGATCCACCCTTATCTCGCCGCATGTGCATCACAATGAAATGCCTCCCTTATGTCACTACATACGCATCTCCCCACCCTTATACTCCACACAACATCAATCAACCCACACAACATGTCCACATGTTCCATAATATCACAAAACAACAAAATCAATACTCATATCAATTCAAGGCATATTAATAACCTAAAGGTTTAATCTAGCCATAAATCACACACGCCTGTGTAGACAATCGGCACCTCGTGTACATGTAACTCACATAACACAATATGCAATTACGACCAAATCCTAAGTTGCAATTCCCCCACACAAGGTTAGAGAAGATACTTACCTCCATTTAGACAAATCAATACTCAAAAAATGTTTTTCGTTTACAATGCATCTCCGTTCGGCTCAAATCTAGCCAAAAGCGACTCAACAATATAAAATAATCCAAAAGTAATCAATTTCGATTAAAAAAGTTGCAATCTTTACTAAATTCCTAAAAAGTCAACAAAAGTCACCCCAGGCCCCGCTGGTCAAAGCCTGAGTCGAAGGGTAGATGTCGACGACTCATTACCCCATGAGCTTGATATATGTTCAGTTTTCAAAACAAAGTCCACATCTCTCACGCCCCAAACTCGAGGAGCGCGCCCGGCGCTCAACCGAGTTAACCCGACCGAGCAAGCCTGTTAGATTTCCTTCTACCCAAACTCAACCATCAATAAAGAAGTGATGCACTCCATTAATCAAACATTAAAACGATTTTATTAACAACTCAAATTTCATTTTCATTAGCAGCTTCATTCATAATTTCCAAAATATTACGAGTTTATGGATATAATGAAAACATATTTGCCAAATACCAAAACTTATAGTTTAATTCCCAACATCAAACACCACCCACAACAATTCTATAGAGCCTTTAAGTACAAGAAAAGAGTAATATGGAAATGCCGGCAGAAAGGCCCCGGCTATACCTCAAAATACAAAGTACAACATCAAATGACATCAGGCCTGAAATAGAGTAGGGCTCACCAAACCATGCTGAATAGGGAGTAACGGCTAACGAGGACCAAAGTTGCCCGTTGATAAACCACCTGCACCTATTGAAGATGCAGCGCCACCAACAAAAGGGACGTTAGTACTGTCATGGGCAACTTTCTAGCCATGCCCCAAGAACCCTTGGTCACGCCCCGTGGTGTCCTGGCCAGCCTCCCAATGCCCAGTGCCACGGTCGGCCCCGTGGTCTCGGCAGTTCCAATTGACAAGCGCGCATGTGCCTCTGTCGCCCCGCCTCTAGCCATCGCTAGCGCCCAGCCACAGGCAGATGCTAACAGTGCTGCGCGTGTAGACAATGCCGTGCATGCAGACCCTGATGCTAAAGACAAAGTTGCTGCCAACGGACTTGTTTCTACCTTGTAGAAAACTAAGTCCTTTTTATTGTAAATATAGAGTAGTTTTATTGCATTTTTTTAAGTGTGCTTCTACAGCTTGTTTTAAGCATTATTAAGGGGGATCAAGAAATCAAACGTACATGGTGAATCATGGGGATTACATTACAATTACCACCATTTCTGACCATGGTGAATCATGGGGATCGCATCGCGATCCTTGAGGAGACGGTTGATGTATTACCACCCATCGTGGAAATGGTGCATGACCTCAAGACCAGCCTAGTGCAAAGGTTGGACGACCTGGACCGCAGACTGCTCCAAGTCGAAGTTGACATAGAAAACATCAGTTGCGACTCTGAAGGAGACCGGCAAATGGCAGCCACAGAGGCAGCTGAAATATTTGGTAAATTTGAGGTCCTCCAACAGGAGCGTGCCGAGGATTTAGCCCATAGGGCACAAGAGGCAGACAGGGTGACTGCCATGCAACAAACTATAGACAACTTGATAGGCCATCTCAACGTTGTCAATGCTACTTTATAAGGCCTGCTTCGAGGAGGCGGAAACAAAATCAAGGGTGTTGTGAACCTCGCCCCTGTGGCACAAAAACTGAAAATTCCTGAGCTAAAGCCATACAGTGGAGCTCGGAATGCCAAAGAAGTTGAAAATTTCATTTTCGACATTGAACAATACTTTGATGCTATGGGGGGCATAGAAGAAGCTAAGAAGGTAGCAACTACTGCCCTGTATCTTCAGGGTAATGCCAAACTCTGGTGGCGGGTGAAATACGAAGCCATCAAGGCCGGTAAAAATGCTCTCAAGACATGGGCGGAATTGAAGGCAGCCATACGCCTACAGTTCTTCCCCGAAAATGTTGAGTACAATGCAAGGAGAAAGCTACGAGAGCTCCTCCAAACCAAATCAGTGCGGGAATTCTCTGCGCTCATGCTGAACATACGCGACATGGGGGACAAAGACAAACTCTTTACCTTCCTTGAAGGGTTGAGACCTTATGCCCGCATGGAGTTGCAAAGACAAAGGGTAGACACGTTACCTAAGGTGATCCAAGTAGCAGAATACCCTGGGGATTATCAAGCAGAAGCCCGGAACACAGGACTCAATAGCCTATCCGAGGAAGATACAAAGGGGTCCAGCCGAACACTGGTGGTATTAGCAGAAGTGGAGGAGACCAGAGTGCAACAAATTCTAGGGCTCCCTCCTTAGGCAGTACTAGCACTGCATCTAACAACAACGATTGTGGAAGGAAACTCCCCTGAGGATGTCATCATTGCGGCAGACCATATTTGAATAATGCATGCCCACATGCACAGATGAACGCCCATCAAGATTTTGATGATGGGACGAATGACGACACAGATGATGCGAACTAGACTGAACTAGTAGGTGCATTCAGTGTAATTGTTGGATCTATTTCTAAGTCATTCGCGGGAACAAGTGCTGGTATCAGTAAGAAGAAGGACCCCTGCCCAATCGCCAAGAAAAGGGAAAAGACGGCAAATGAGAGGACTCCTCTTAAGCAAGAGAGGACGTTAATGTTTGTCGACATGAAGGTAAACGGCAAGCCCATTCGGGCGATGATAGACATGGGTGCTACCTACAACTACTTAGCCTCGACTCAGGTGGAGCGCCTCGGCCTAGTTGTAGGAAAGGGCAGAGGTCTTGTCAAGGCTATCAACTCACCCCCCCAGCCAGTGGGTGGAATAGCGAAAGAAGTACTAGTGAAGCTTGTCCCTTATGAATGAAAAATTAAACATGCACGTGGTGATCATAGATGACTTCAAGTTGATAGTGGGGTTAGAATTCCTGCGGCAAACCAACGCCATACTCGTACCGTATGCAGACATGCTAATGATGATGAGAACAAATGGGGCCAAGCCCTGCATTATCCCATACATGCCCATGTAGATGGCCGCTGAGAACATCTCAGCCTTGCAGTTGAAGAAGGGGGTCAAAAGACATGAACCTACATTCTTGGCTACCCTCTGCATTGAAGATATAGAATCCTCCTTGGGTTCCATTCCTGTATCCTTGAAGGATCTGCTACTGGAATTTGAAGGCATCATGCCACAAGACATGCCAAAGCGGCTCCCGCCTAGGTGAACTGTGGACCATCAGATTGAGTTGGTGCTGGGTGCAAAGCGACGTGCCCGGGCGCCGTACAGAATGTCACAACCAGAACTCATCGAACTTCGGAGACATTGACGGAAATGCTAGACACAGGGATCATCGTACCCTCTAAGTCCCCATACGGGTCCCCTGTTCTATTCCAAAAGAAACACGATGGTATTTTATGACTCTGTGTGGATTATCGGGCTCTAAACAAAATCACCGTGAAGAACAAGTACCTTATTCCGCTAATGGCAGACTTGTTCGATAGACTGGGCGGTGCGACGGTGTTTACCAAAATAGACCTGAGGATAGGTTTTTGGCAAGTTCGGATGGTAGAGGGTGATTAACACAAGATGACCTGTGTGACAAGATATGGGTCGTACGACTTCCTGGTTATGCCATTCGGTTTGACTAATGTGCCAGCCACATTTTTCTCCCTAATGAACCAAGCCTTCCATGAATACATTGATGAATTCATGGTGGTCTACTTGGATGACATTGTGGTATATAGCCAGACATTGGAAGAACACCTTGAGTACTTGCGGAAGGTCCTAGCCCGATTGCACGAACACGAATTATATGCGGGATGCCACTATACTTTGTGGGCCGGTCATCCCGGTGAAGAACGCACCATCGCATTGCTTCGTCGTGCATATTATTGGCCTAAAATGGCCGATGACGTCGCTTAGTATGTGAAGACTTTTCTAGTATGCCGGAAGGATAAGTCGGATTGCTTGACGCAAGCAAGACTCTAGGAACCACTAGCGGTCCCAAAAAGACCATGGGAAAGCTTTTCCTAAGTTCGGAGATCTCACAACCATCCTGGTTGTGGTGGATCGGTTTTCCAAGTATGCTACCTTTATAGCAGCCCCACAATATATATCAACAGAAGAAACAGCTCGACTCTTCTTCTCTCATGTCGTCAAATATTGGGGCCTACCTAAAGACATCGTTAGTGATCGTGACTCACACTTCACTAGCAACTTTTGGACCCAACTCTTTAAGTGCCTCGGGTCAAAATTGAGTCATAGCTCAAGTTTTCATCTGCAATCGGATGGCCAGATGGAGCAATTCAATGGAATATTGGAGGAATATCTCCGCCACTTTGTAACCGGATTGCAGCAGGACTGGGTGAAGATTCTGGATGCTGCTCAACTGTATTTCAATTCACAAAAGAGCTCTAGTACGAACAAAAGCACTTTTGAAATTGTTACCGGACAACAAACGCTACTCACACACTGTGGATGCACCAAACATGTCAAAATCTCCACGAGTTGCTAGATTCTCAAAAGAAAGGAAGCAAAATTTGGAGATAGTGCGGAGCTCACTTGTCAAAGACCAAAAGCGTATGAAGAGGCATGCTAGTCAAAATCGTCGCTTCGTTGAATATCAAGTAGGAGACAAAGTGATGGTCAAAATCCCAAAGCGGTACCTGTTTGTAGGGGTCCATGACCCTCGCCTATTGCAAAAATATATTGGACCCTTGTCCATTGAAAGGTGCATTGCGAAAGTTGCATACCGGGTGGATACCCCAGCTTGGTGGAAAATCCATCCCGTTTTCCATGTTAGTCTCCTGAAACCTTTTCGGGAAGATATGAAGGATCCTTCACGGAGCCAACTCACATTACCTAGTATTCGATGCCCAATTCAACCGGGAAAAGGCGTGCTGAAGCTATTCTTAATGATCAAGTGATTCACGCCTCAAGGAAAGATCACCAGGAGTTCTTGCTGAAATGGCAGGGATGTGATGCATAGGAGAATACTTGGTAGAGGGGAAAACACCTCAAATCCTACAAGATCCTACTTGATGATTATCTTGCAAGCAAGGTGCCGAGGACATCGCCAACTCAGGTGGGGGAGAATGTCATGGGCGGCTTTCCAGCCATGCCCCATGACCCCTTGGACGCGCCCCGTGGCGTCCTGGCAAGCCTCCCAAAGCCTAGTGCCACGGTCGGCCCCGTGGTCTCGTAGCTCTAAGTGACAAGCGCGCATGTACCTCTGTTGCCCAACCGCTAGCTATCACCAGCGCTCAGCCACAGGCATATGCCAACAGCACCGCGCACGCAGACAATGCCGCACGCGCAGACCCTGATGCTAAAGATAAAGTTGCTGCCAACGGACTTGTTTCTACATTGTAGAAAACTAACTCTTTTTTATTGTAAATATAGAGTAGTTTTATTTCATTTTATTTAAGTGTTCTTCTACAACTTATTTAGGTCAAGTTATGTAACTTTGGTTTATTTGTTTTAAGCATTATTAAGGGGGATAAAGCAATCNGAAGGGCACTTCTGGCGGAATGCCACGATACTTTGTGGGCCGGTCATCCCGGTGAAGAATGCACCATCGCATTGCTTTGCCCTGCATATTATGGGCCTAAAATGGCCAATGACGTCGCTTAGTATGTGAAGACTTTTCTAGTATGCCAGAAGGATAAGTCGGATCGCTTGACGCAAGCAAGACTCTTGGAACCACTAGCTGTCCCAAAAAGACCATGGGAAAGAATTTCCTAAGTTCGGAGATCTCACAACCATCCTGGTTGTGGTGGATTGGTTTTCCAAGTATGCTACATTTATAGTAGCCCCACAATATATATCAACAGAAGAAACAGGTCGACTCTTCTTCTCTCATGTCGTCAAATATTGGGGCCTACCTAAAGACATCGTTAGTGATCGTGACTCACACTTCACTAGCAACTTTTGGACCCAACCCTTTAAGTGCCTCGGGTCAAAATTGAGTCATAGCTCAAGTTTTCATCCGCAATGTGATGGCCAGATGGAGCAATTCAACGGAATATTGGAGTAATATCTCCGCCACTTTGTATCCGGATTGCATCAGGACTGGGTGAAGATTCTGGATGCTGCTCAACTGTATTTCAATTCAGAAAAGAGCTCTAGTACCAACAAAAGAACTTTTGAAATTGTTACCGGACAACAAGCTACTCCCACACACTGTGAATGCACCAAACATGTCAAAATCTCCTCGAGTTTCTAGATTCTCAAAAGAATGGAAGCAAAATTTGGAGATAGTGCGGAGCTCACTTGTCAAAGACCAAAAGCGTATGAAGAGGCATGCTAGTCAAAATCGTCGCTTCGTTGAATATCAAGTAGGAGACAAAGTGATGGTCAAAATCCCAAAGCGGTACCTGTTTGTAGGGGTCCATGACCCTCGCCTATTGCAAAAATATATTGGACCCTTGTCCATTGAAAGGTGCATTGCGAAAGTTGCATACCGGGTGGATACCCCAGCTTGGTGGAAAATCCATCCCGTTTTCCATGTTAGTCTCCTGAAACCTTTTCGGGAAGATATGAAGGATCCTTCACGGAGCCAACTCACATTACCTAGTATTCGATGCCCAATTCAACCGGGAAAAGGCGTGCTGAAGCTATTCTTAATGATCAAGTGATTCACGCCTCAAGGAAAGATCACCAGGAGTTCTTGCTGAAATGGCAGGGATGTGATGCATAGGAGAATACTTGGTAGAGGGGAAAACACCTCAAATCCTACAAGATCCTACTTGATGATTATCTTGCAAGCAAGGTGCCGAGGACATCGCCAACTCAGGTGGGGGAGAATGTCATGGGCGGCTTTCCAGCCATGCCCCATGACCCCTTGGACGCGCCCCGTGGCGTCCTGGCAAGCCTCCCAAAGCCTAGTGCCACGGTCGGCCCCGTGGTCTCGTAGCTCTAAGTGACAAGCGCGCATGTACCTCTGTTGCCCAACCGCTAGCTATCACCAGCGCTCAGCCACAGGCATATGCCAACAGCACCGCGCACGCAGACAATGCCGCACGCGCAGACCCTGATGCTAAAGATAAAGTTGCTGCCAACGGACTTGTTTCTACATTGTAGAAAACTAACTCTTTTTTATTGTAAATATAGAGTAGTTTTATTTCATTTTATTTAAGTGTTCTTCTACAACTTATTTAGGTCAAGTTATGTAACTTTGGTTTATTTGTTTTAAGCATTATTAAGGGGGATAAAGCAATCAAAGATTCTAGCAAGCAAACAATTCTGTGTAATGGTGTCTCTCCCCCCGACACCGTGTTGCTTTTCTCTAATAGCTTTCATTAATGCAATCAAGCTTTCTTTCATTGTCAATTCTCTTTTCTGCTCTCCCAGTTGCTCATGACATTGGTTTTCCCGTATGACATTGACAATCGAGTCTAGCGTACGGAGGGGACCTCAGTTGGCGGACAACAATCGCACTGACAATGATTGCTTAGCCTTACGTCGCCCTTCCAAAGAATCTCAGAAAGGCGTTGCGTAATAGTACATATGGAATAGTACTAGTATGTAAAGCTTACTGTCCTCTTTCAAAATAGAATGCCAATGTAAGAAAGGAGAAATCATGAGAACAATAATCAACAATAAATGATATCCAAATGCCAAGTTAAAACATACTAATTTCCAAAATATGAAGATAATACCGTGAAGATGATAATCAAAATATGAATATAATATTATTATTGGTTGGGAAATCTTTAGCACAGATATTCCACTGTTCATAATATCACTGTTTACAATACCAATACCACTATACTTTTAGCACGGTGTCCGATTACGACCCCATCGGCTAGACCATCTCATCCGAGACATCAACCACAATCACAATTTCAATTATAATTTCCAGCACACTCACCACCATCTGTGCGGCATGGTGTTAGATCACGACCCGATCGGCTAGACCATTTCACCACAATGCCGTGAGGATCAAAATCATCATTTTCTATCAATCATCTTAGCCTAATTAAGCGGAATAATTTTATCACATCAATCGCATTCCAAATAAGGGGAATAATCACAATCCACTCCTACACCGGCACATGTAGTTTCGGGGTTAGGTTATTTCAACCTACCCTTCCTCGGTGACTATCAATACTCCCAAAAATATTTTTGATTTGCATACAAAGGAAACATCAATACAAATGCATTTACCTCATAACTTTTCATACCGTATATAGCCTCATTGGTACTTTCAACCACTTAAAACATCATTATTTCATTGTCTCTCTTGGCAATATATATGATTCATCATTCATGTCACGATGGCCGTATTTCATATTCCACACTTTCATTTCTTTCGTTTCATGGATTATCATCATAAATATCAACAAATGAATATCCCAAAAATCATAACATTAGGTTCATTAGTAATGAAGACTTTAAACACAATGGATTTCTTTACAAGAAATGAAGTAAAATGATTTACAATCGAAACACAAGTTAAAATCACAAACGAGTAACACATCATTTATTCTTCAAATACTTTTCCCCAAAAAGGGAAATACACAATTTCCACTCACGAAAATGTAAGAATGCAAAACAAATTGAAAATACTCATAAAGTATAGTATTAGTTAAAATAGCCACATAGGAGCATGACTTGAGGACATACCTACTTTTGAAGTAATTTTGGAACAGTTGAATCAAAGCTCATTTCGTAATCTTTCTCACATAATCTCATTTCATTGGCACCTCTAGCCACAAGTACAACTTTCATTCTTGGCACGGCGGCCACACTATATATCTTCAACTCATTTTTTTCACTTTCGAGCATCTTTATCGATTATCAACAACAAGGCATTTCCAATCAAGACATTGGGTACACATATGAGCAATTAAGAATCTTTAGCATATCGAGTTTTTCTCACACAATTTGCCATACTAGCTTTCATTTGGAACATGAGTCAAAGCCATAACATTTTAATACACAAAACGTACGTTGAACATATATCTTTCGACATAAGGCTCATTCGGAATAGTTAAGTTTATAAGAAATAAGTCGGAACATATGAATTAGGAACTTCAACCAACCATGCTTGAAACTTATGGGAACATCATGAAATTCAATTCTAAGAAAGTAGTTTAGCCAACATACCTGGAATTCGCCCCTTAATAATACTATGACGATCCACTACACTAAGAAACTTCAATCTACAATAACATCTAATGAGACCAATATTAGTAATAAATTCCATAATTTAGGCCATTTAGGTACTTTATCGAACACCTAGTAGGCACGAATCTCTACATCTCTTAACCATAGAATTAGTTCATCAAACTACTACCATTTACCAACAATTTATCCAACCATTATTCTTAAACAATTCTCAATTTCCAACATCACATACATGACCATCCATCCACATCCAACCAACAAAATTCCATCATATAATCACCTTTCAATCTCCACAATGGTTATGTATTTAAATTGGGAACTTATGGCTTCCAACCACCATACCATACGTTATAACACATATTTCATACATAAATAATCACCATAGATTAGTTAGAGATGGAAGACATACCTCTTGTAGAGAGACTCTGGAAAATCCCAACATGCAGGGTTCTAGGGATTTGAATGGAGATCTATGGATCTTCAAGATTAATCCTTGTTAATATAAGTGTTTAGGAGTAGTAATCAACTATAATCACTCCAAAAATATTACCTTGGTTCATGGGAGGGAAGTGTTGGGCGGATTTTTCTTGATATGCAAGCCCTAGCTCAAAGCAATGACTTAGCCCCTCTCTCTACCTGGTCTTGCGGGTATTTAAAAGGCTCCTACATGCATGGTCGTGCATCTGGGCAACTGACCACGCATCTGGTCGCGCACCTGAAGTAGAATACCCTCTAAGATGCGCGCATATGGCATAGGTCCGGTAAAATGGCCATAACATTCTGTAACAATATCCAAATGACGAACGGTTTGATACGTGGGAAACCATACTCAAAGAGCTTTAATTTGATTGGTATATAACCTCTTAAGTCTTTATAGTTTGGAAGCAACATTCGTTTGAATTAGGATCTTGTGAGAATTGAGACATCCTTTCCACTTAATTTATCCAACTTGTTCCACACAAGTTCTTGCCATTCACAAAACGACTTAGTATGTTCCAACACACCATAAACATATATTTTCATTTCAAAGTGATGTGGTTCTATCCCATGGGTCTCCTTTAATACGCAAATACATTATTCTCAAATACCGTTGGCACACTTTAAAATCATAAATCATTAGGAAATTTTTAACAGGGCCTTACAAAATCGACTCTCAAATCTCAATTTTTTATTTTTAGAAAGTGTTTGTCAGAAACATCAATTTCACTCATTGATTCATCAATTTAATGCTAAATAAAAGATGAGATTAATGAAAAATAATCAAATCCGAGTCAAAAAAATCTTACCTAACCCAAATTGGTGAAAAATGCCTCAAAATTGCCTCAAACGGAGCTTCGGGTCTCAAAATACGAAATAATGAGTCTAAGTCCCGAAATCCCTTTTCAAAACCAGCTACAGATGTCGCATTTGCAATCTGGGGTTCGCAAATGCGACCTCTGCAAATGCGAACTCCGGAAGTGCGACCCATTGACTGCAAATGCGAAGCCTGCTAAAACCAGAGGATGTCGCAAGCGTGACAACTGACTTCGCAAAAGCAAAGTTTCACTCTATCAGTCAACGTTGTAAAAGCGACCACAAGGTCGCAAAAGTGACATGCCCAGGCCCCAAACCTCTTCGCAAATGCTATTGCTACCTCAAAAATGTGAGGCTTGCAAATGCGAACTGGTTCTCATATTTGTGAGATCTGCAGCACCAACAACATTCGCAACACGGAAACAAGTGCCAAACATTCTAAAATACGTCTGAAACTCACCGGAGCCCTCAAAAATCACAACCGAGCGTCTGATTCCTACCAAACTAACTTGGAATGACACTAAACCTTACACACAAGTTTCAAATGATAAATGGATCTATTTCATGTCCCGAAACAAAAATTCGATCCCGATAGACACAAAGTTAACTCATGGTCAAAATTAGAAATTTTGAAACCTTCAAATTGTCAACTTTCAGCAAAAAGAGCTAATTCATCCTAGGAACCTTTGAATTCAATTTCTGGGTATAATGTATAAGACCAAATTAACCATACAAACCCATTGGGACCATCAAAATACCATTTCGGTGTCAATTTCACGAAAGTCAAACTTGGCCAACACTTCCAACTTAAACTTCCAAACTAGGTACTATGTATTTCAAATCAAAGCAAAACCTCCCCGAAACCCAACCAACCATCCCCAAAAGTCACACAACCATAAATACACATAGATGAAGCTTCAAAGGGGGAAACATGGATTAAATACACAAAACAACCAGCTGGGTCATTATAGTTTCCAATCATCATTTGAATTTGTGTATGTTGTAAACTTAACAAGATTAATCATCTAAACAAGCTTATCTTAAATAGAAAATATTCAAGACAAAAATAAGAATTTTTATAACAAATACAGAATTATTCAATAACATAAAATGTTTAGTTGTTATTTCATACAAGTATACATACAAGTTGGTTATACCCCACATTTTAGTACATCATAAGTTAATTGATGCGTCACACCCCGAACTCGGAGAGCACAACCGGTGCTCACCGAGAAAACCCGGCCAAGCAATCTTGTAAAATGCCTTCTATCCGAACTCACCCATGAATAAATAGAAGATATATTTCATTAATTAGA
>AWOL01S0185739.1:8591-28775 GCA_000715115.1 Nicotiana otophora | reverse complement strand
CCCCCCCCCCCGAATAAAAGTAAGCATTGTCCCCATTGCTTAACAAAATAAGAATAAAGAAGGGTAAGAGTGAAGAGGACTCCTTATGTGGATATGTCCATAGCAGCGTCACCGCCCTCAGTCTCCTCTAACTGGATCTCATCATCCTCGGCTCTGGGAGTAACTGGGTGGGTGAATATCTGGAGCACCGCCTCAGCAGTGTTAGCAGCTAGGTTTCGCTCCTCAGACTGGCCAGCTGGTTCCACTAGTGCTGATGGTGTTTCTGGATCTACTAGTGCTGCTGGATCTGTCTCCATCAGCATATCAAATGGAAGGTCCTCAGCGGCTGCTATCTTGGTGACCTCTCTCCTCAGGTTGTCTAATGATTTATTGGATGCCTGGGATTTCTTAATCTTCTTTACCTACTTCCCAAGCTCCTCAATCACTGCTTCATGTGCTACTAAAGTGTTCATGATGGTCTGCTGATTCTCCAAAATCTTCTTCAATGTATCCTCCATCGTTGGAGGAATTTAGGGTTTCGGGGTCGATGACTGTGCTACAATAGCACTTGATAAGTCAGACAACTTTGCAGTAGCTATCTGTATCCAGTTGTTGAGGCTCGCCAGTGTCTGGGAGACTCGTAGCGCAAATAGTGAATGAGTGGGCATAGGCACCGGCCTTAAAGCCGAGGTAGAGGGAACTGATGCTGAAGGCTCTGAAGAAAGAGTTGGAGGCATGGCAGTTGCACTGGTAGAAGGCACTGCTGAAGTAGAAGGCATGTCTGCTGACTGTACAGCTACCATTGAAGGCTCATCAGATTGGCCTATGGTAGTAGTCGGCTGGCCCTTTTTCTTTGGGTTTCCCCCACCCATCAACGAATACCATGAGATGTGTTTCTTCGCCCGCACCTTGGTATCAAAATCCCTCGGCTCCACCCCCGTATCCGTAAGGTACTCAGTGATAGTGTTGGGATACGGGTAAGAGGTGTCACCTTGTTTGGAAACCAAAGTCATGTTGGCCGACATAACGGCACCCACATTGATCGGGTACCCGGCCATGATAGAAGCGTCTAGCACTGTCCTCGGAATCGAAAGATTTGTTTCATTTTGGCATGGATCTAGTTTGCTACATACAAATGTCTGCCATCCCTTTGCCTCAAAATTTAGGGTGTTCCGCTGAATGGGAACCCCTGTTGTGATCCAAGTTGGAGGCGGCCCCGGAGCTGCAAGAATCTCAGCTAGCCATGGGCGAGCTACATCACCCATAGCCAGCTTTTCCAAATGCACTGGCTCAACATCTTCAAACCCCAAGTAGGTGTTCAAGGTGTTATGATCAAACCTCACTTTCAGGTTCCTCACTTTTGTCACTTTGGTCCCTCTTCTTTATGTATGCCACATTAAAATTCCCGGACCAAGTACTCTTTGACATCTATCACACTTTTAGTGAACTATGTCCACATTTTCCGCTCCCGGAACTGTCTCGACACCGCCGGGTTGTATTTATCAAGGTATTTCAAGTGTGGTCCGCACAATCTTGCTTTACCAAAGCCCTAATCTATACTTCTGCGAACCGCACAATTCCTTGTGCGACCTCATATTTCAAAACTTAATCGGGCAGAGTTCTTAGGGTTTCGATTTTATGCACAAATTGGACGTTGTAGTAGCACTTAAACATGAAAATCCAAATACCCATTCCCCAAATAGCAACTAGCAGTTTACCCAACACAATTCACACCCCACATAGATATGAAATTGACAAATGGTCTAAAATAACTAACAAATTATAAACTAAACTAGAAAATTGAAGAATACTAAAAATGATTTGAACATACCAGTGATGAAGTGGTGTTAAGAAATGATCACAGATGCTCAATTAAGTGGCATACGATTGAATCAGTTGTGTGCAAGATTTTAGCCTTTGTTTTAATTTCTCAGAGATTGGAAAGTTTCAACAGTATCATTATGGCTACTATTTATACTAACCGATTTTGTCTAAGGGTTCAAGAGACGAGTGCGGCCGCAGAATTCCTTCTGCAGTCCGCACTCTGTTACCTATTGTTCAAGTTCCCTTCGTTGATATGCGGTCAGCATAATTAGCTTTGCGACCGCAGATGTTGATGCGGTCCGCAGATTTCCTTGTGCGGCCGCACTTTGGCCGTTTCTCTGACAAACAAACTTCAGAGAGTGTGCATTTTCCCATCTCAAATTGTGCGGTCCGCACAAGAGTTGTGCGGCCGTAGTTGACTTCTACTATAGCATTCAAAATTGTGCGGTCCGCACTTTTTTCCATATTTAGCCAATTTTTCTGAGCACAATTCCTACAACACACTTCAAAACCAATTAGCATAAAATAAGACCTATCTAAAGAAAAAGAAACATGGGTTGCCTCCCAAGAAGCGCCTGATTTAACGTCGCGGCACGACGCAGATTACCATCATTTGAAATGAATTACCTCCACGACATGGCCATCACCAACTTTTCCCAGATAATGCTTCACCCGGTGACCATTGACTCTACATCTCATCATTTTTATTCTTCAAGTCCAAAGCACCAAAGGGTGTCACACCCACAACCTCAAATGGGTCACTCCATTTAGACTTTAACTTTCTGGGAAACATCCGTAACCGCGAATTGAACAACAACACAAGATCACCCTCTTTTAACTCTTTGTTCCAAATGTACTTGTCATGAAGATATTCCATCTTCTCTTTGTATAAGGACGAACTTGTGTATGAATGATATCGGAACTCATCCAACTCATTCAAATGTGCCACCCTTAAGTTGGCGGCGACATCCCACTCAAGATTCAACTTCTTTAAAGCCCATATGGCTTTGTGCTTAAGTTCCATCGAAAGATGACAAGCTTTTACAAACACCAACCAGTATGAAGACATTCCGATAGGTGTTTTGTAAGTCGTCCTATAAGCCAATACATCATCATCAAGTTTCTCGGACCAATCCGTCCGGTTAGTATTCACTGTTTCGGACAAAATGCTCTTTATCTTCCGGTTGGAGACTTCCACTTGACCGCTTACTTGTGGATGATAGGGAGTTGTGACTTTATGAGTGACACCATACTCGGTGAGTAAGGTGTCGAAAGCTTTGTTGCAAAAATGCGATCCCCCATCACTTATAATAGCCCTTGGAGTATCAAATCTTGTGAAATCTTTTTCTTCAAAAATGCCACCACACTTCTCGCTTCATTGTTGGGTAGAGCAACGGCCTCAACCCATTTGTACATATAATCAACCGCGACCAAGATGTAGGTGTTTCCACAAGAACTCACAAAATGACCCATGAAGTCAATACCCCTTACGTCGAAAATATCAATCTCCAAAATGGTGGTGAGGGGTATTTCATTTTTCTTTGAGATTCCACCGGCCCTTTGACATTCGTCACAACGCTTGACTAGATCACTTGCATCCTTGTAAATGGTGGGCCAATAGAAACCGCAATTTAGCAATTTGGCCGCCGTTCTTGCTCCACCACGGTGACCACCATATGACGAAGAATGACAGGCCCCAAGAATTTCAATTTGTTCCTCCTCCAGTACACATCTTATAATCACTCCATCCGTATAAATCCGGAAAAGGTACGGTTCATTCCAATAATAGTCTTGACAATCCCGTTTGAGCTTCTTCCTTTGGTTTGAAGAGAACTCATTCGGGGTGATACCACTTACAATGAAATTTGCTAGATCCGCGAACCATGGTACCTCTTTCATTGAAATACCCAAGAGTTGCTCATCGAGGAAGGAGTCATTGATTTCAAGTCCATCATGCAGCCTCCCCTCCTCTTCCAAACGAGACAAGTGGTCCGCCACTTGATTTTCACTCCCTTTTCGATCTTGGATGTCAATATCAAACTCTTGCAAAAATATCACCCATCTCATCAATCGTGATTTGGAATCTTTCCTGCTCATAAGATAACGAAGTGCCGCATGATCCGTGTGGACAATCATTTTTGCACGCATCAAGTACGGGCGGGACTTCTCAATAGCAAACGCAATGGAAAGAAGCTCTTTCTCCATAACGGTATAGTTGACTTGGGCATTATTCATTATCTTACTTGAATAGTAGACCGGATGAAAAATCTTATTGAGGCGTTGCCCCAAAACAGCCCCTACCACTATATCGCTTGTATCATACATGAGCTCAAAAGAGACACTCCAATTTGGAGCGGTGATAATGGGAGTAGTAGTCAACTTGAACTTTAGCAAATCCAAGGCTTTCATGTAATGATAATTGAAGTGGAACTTAGCATCTTTCTCCAAAAGCTTGCACAACGGGTTTACCACTCTAGAGAAATCCTTGATGAAATGCCGGTAAAATTCCGCGTGACCTAAGAAACTCCGCACGCCTTTCACTGAAGTTAGAGGTGGAAGTTTAGAAATCACCTCAA
The DNA here is from genome assembly GCA_000715115.1 of Nicotiana otophora. NCBI lineage: Eukaryota > Viridiplantae > Streptophyta > Magnoliopsida > Solanales > Solanaceae > Nicotiana > Nicotiana otophora. The sequence goes on along the minus strand of AWOL01S0185739.1, from coordinate 24,396 downwards.
TATTTGGCTTGTCGACTTCAATGCCATTCTTTGAGATCTTGTGGCCAAGGACAATGCCTTTCTCGACCATGAAATAACATTTCTCCCAATTGAGCATCAAGTTTGTTTCTTCACATCTTGCCAACACTTTATCCAAGTTTGTGAGACAATCATCAAAAGAATTCCCGACCACCAAGAAGTCATCCATGAAGACTTCAAGGTAATCCTCCACCATGTCCGTGAAGATCGCCATCATACACCTTTGAAAAGTCGTCGGTGCATTGCACAACCCAAATGGCATCTGCTTGAAGGCAAAAGTACCATAAGAACATGTAAAGGTAGTCTTCTCTTGATCCTCTGGAGCAATAAGAATATGGTTGTAGCCGGAATACCCATCAAGAAAACAATCTAAAGCACGATCGGCCAATCTATCAAGCATTTGATCTAGGAAGGGAAGTAGAAAATGGTCCTTCCTTGTGACTTTGTTGAGCTTACAATAGTCCATGCACACTCTCCACCTGGTCACCGTTCTTGTAGGAATTAACTCATTCTTATCATTGTTGACCACCATCATGCCCCCTTCTTTGGGACACATTGAACCGGAGAAGTCCACGAACTATCAGAAATGGGATAGACAACCCCGGCATCCAACCACTTGATGATCTCCTTTTTGACAACTTCTTGCATGACTTTGTTGAGTCTCCTTTGATGTTCAATAGATGGTTTGGAACCTTCTTCCAAGTTAATCTTGTGCATGCAAAATGCGAGGCTTATCCCCTGAATATCCGCCAATGTCCATCCAATAACCTTCTTTCTTTTTTGTAGCACCGCCAATGTAGAGTCTACCTGCACGTTAGTCAAACAAGAGGAAAGAATAACTGGTAAAGTAGAAGAAGGGCCAAGAAATTCATACCGAAGATGTGGAGGCAATGGCTTCAACTCCAAGATAAGAGGCTCCTCGATCGAGGGCTTTGTTGGAGGAGTTGTCCTATTTTCAAGATCCAAAGACAATTTGTGGGGATCATAAGTGTACGATCCAATTCTTTGCAACGAGTTCATACATTCCATGAAGCCATCCATTTTGTCATCGTCAAAGTTGAGCAAGACGACCTCCAATGTATCATCAACATTCATCACATCACTTGTTTCATCTATAATCACATCTGTCACCAAGTCTACGAAAGAACACACCTCTTTGCTATTGGGTTTCTGCATAGCAAAGAAAACCACTTTTTCATCACCAACCCAGAAGGTAAGTTCTCCGACTTCAACATCAACTAGAGCCTTACCCGTAGCAAGGAAAGGTCTACCAAGAATAATCGTCACCTCATAATCAACCTCACAATCAAGAATGACAAAATCCATCGGAAGAATAAATTTATCAACACGAACCAATAAATCTTCAATCACTCCCAATGGTCTCTTCATGGTATGATCGGCCATTTGTAATCTCATAGATATGGGTCTTGGTTTCCCAATTCCCAAAGTCTTGAAAACCGAATAGGGCATCAAATTGATACTTGCCCCAAGGTCACAAAGTGCTTTGCAAACTCGGCACTCCCAATGGTATAAGGAATCGTGAAAGCGCCGGGATCCTCCAACTTGGGAGCCATTGAATGCACAATTGCACTCACTTGATGAGTCATTTTTATAGTTTCAAAATTCATCGATCGCTTCTTTGTCACTAAATCCTTCATAAACTTTGCATAACCAGGCATTTGCTCCAAGAATTCAACCAATGGCACATTGATAGATAGGCTCTTCATCATGTCAATGAACTTTTTGAATTGATTCTCGGCATTTTCCTTGGCGAGCCTTTGAGGATATGGAGGAGGAGGCCTAGGCATTAGTGCCTTAGCCTTTTGCACTATCGGTTTCGGTATGTCAACAATGTGATCCCTAGACGGGTTCACTTCCTCTTGAGCTTCCTCCACATTGTCATCAATATCAATCCGCACTTCCTCATTTGCTTTCACTAGATTGTCCGGGATCTCATCTTCTTGAACCACTTGCTCGTCATCCATAAGATTCTGTTGATTCGAGGTAGGTGCATCCCCACCTTTTCCACTCCTTGTAGTAATGGCCATGGCATGTCCCGTATTGTTTTCACCCTTTGGGTTCACCACTGTGTCACTTGGTAGTGCCCCTTTAGGATGCGTGTTTACGGCTTGATAGATTTTCCCTATTTGGACTTCCAAGTTTCGGATTGATGTATTGTGAGAGGTAAGCTGGGCATCGGAGTCGGTATTTTTCTCCATCATTTTCTTAAACATGTTTTCAATTAGTCCCATCTCATTGTTGAAAGAATTTGGACCATGGGAAGGATAAGGAGGCGGGTTGCTCGGTTGTTGATACATCGGGGACTTTGAAAACCAGACCCCCGATTGCCTTGATTATTGTTCCATCCCCCTTGGTTGCTGCCTCCCCAATATCCTTGATTATTGCCACTCAAATTGCCTTGGTTATTACCACCACTCCAATTTCCTTTATTATTGTTACTATTTCAATTCCCTTGATTGTTGCCACCATTCCAATTACCTTGGTTGTTAGAATTCCAATTCCCTTAATTATCTTAAGGTCGCCATTGTTGTTGATTCGAGCCTTGAGAGTTGTTTCTTTACCCTTGAAAGTTGTTCACATATTGCACTTCCTCCTCTGGTTCATTGTAAGATACATCTTGATCAAACCCACTATCTTTTTGCATATAATTCTCCACTCGGTTTTGCACTTATGGACCTTTGGGCCTTCTTTTGTTCACCATCATACTAACTCCCTCCATGGCATTGACTTGCTTAGGATTTTGCACTTGTTGAAGTTGAACTTTGGCTAATTGATTGATTGTGGTGATCAACTCGGCAATGTCTTGCCCATGGTCATGCAATTATTTATGTAGGTGAATCACGTTTAGATCACCTTGAGGAACATTTGCTCTACTTTGTCATGCCGAAAAAGTATCCGCCATTTTATCTAAAATCTTACAAGCTTCCGCATACGGCATTGTCATGAAATTTCCACTGGCAAGTTGATTAACCACGCACTGATTGATAGTATTGTTTCCCCGATAGAAAGTTTGTTGAAGCATAGCCTCCGTCATGTCATTATTTGAGCATTCTTTGAGCATAGTTCGGTACCTCTCCCATATTTCATGCAACGGCTCATTAGGCTCATGTTTGGATGCTAGAATTTCGTCTCTAAGAGTAGCCATATGCCCGGGAGAAAAGAACTTGGAAATAAATTTCTCCGCCAATTCATCCCATGTATGGATGGAGTTATTTGGCAATCTTTCTAGCCAATCTAAGGCTTTCCCCCATAGAGAGAAAGGAAATGGCCTCAACCTTAAAGCATCCTCGGAGACATTTGTCTGTTTCTCCCCCAACAAGTGTCCACAAACCCCTTCAAGTGTTTGTATGCATTTTGACTCGGAGCCCCAGTGAAGAATCCCCGTTGCTCTAACAATGTAAGAATTACATTCGTGATTTGAAAGTTGCCCGCCCTAATACGGGGCGGAACAATGGCATTTGCATACCCTTCATTCGGCAATACCCGGTGTGGAGCCGCTCTTGGTAGAGGTGGAGGTAGAACTGGGACGTTGTCTTGAGGTGCCCGACCTCTTCTATTTGCTTGAAGTTTAAGAGGAACCTCTTTAACTTGGTCGTCTTCAACGTCCACAACCCCCAAAGGCATGTTTCCGAGTTGATCGATTGTTGTTTGCCATTATAGTACTTACAATTGATTTACACAAATCAGTAACAAGGAAGGAAAAGAAGACAATTCTCACACAAAACCAAATATATAGCTAAATCTGTTTTCATACTCCCCGGCAACGGCGCCAAAACATTGGTCTCGTCTAAGTTCACACCTCAATTCAAAGTTATGAAACAGTCGATTGCAATAGTAATACCCAACAAGGAGTCGAGGTCGAATTCCACAGGGAGCTATACGTGGGATTTAGGAGTATAAATTGCAGTGTGTGAGTATGAACTATCTCAAATGATACTTCCACAAATTGATGCTTGTTCTATGTCTATTCCAATTTAAGATTTCAAGATTAAGTAATGAAACTAAGAAATTGTTTTTGTTGTTATTTTTCAAATACTGTAAAAGGCCTAGGGGTATGATCTTTACCTAGGTGTTTGCCTAACGGGTTTTACACTTTAAAGCTTATTTTATTGGTCGGGGTGTGTTATAGCTGTCAACACTTGAGTACCCACTCAATACCTCTCGGTCAGAGAGTGACTTTGCCCAATTTGACTTTTTTAAGTCTAAATGGGTGTTGAACAAAATGGTTGATACAAAGCTCAAGTCGGGTTTTACTATCTCTAGATTCAACCCTTTAATTAGGACTATCAATCTCTTGATTCACCCCAATTTCTTGTTAGCCAAATTTTCCTAGACTAAGTCTCTCTTTCTCAAGTAGAGACCAAGTCAAATAGGCATGAACTAATATTTGCAACCATTAATTCTACAACTAAAAGCACGAACAAGGCTAAATAATAAACACCCAACCATAAATAAGTAATAAATCAAACACCCATTAAGTTTACACTCTAAGGTTGGGTCACAACCCTAGTGAAAATCTAGCTACTCATGCTTAAGACGAAAGAAATAGAAGAAGAAATGATAATTAAACCCATATTGATAACTAAAATAAAGAAATCTATGTTTAAAAAGCTCAAAATGGCAAAAACTACTAAAGAGATTAAAGAAAAATGCTTACTGTAGCTGCTGATGTCAAAACTTAACCTAAAAAAGTGACACTTTTCTATTTATACAGAGCTGGAATTTTTGGACAAAAATGCCCTTTTGGAAGTTCTGCGGCCGCACAATTCTATGTGCGGTCCGCACTTTGCTTCAACCTGACAGGATTGGAATCTTGCGGTCGCACAATTCTGAACCGCGGTCGCATCTCTATCTTTCTGCGGTCTGCACATTTCTGAGTGCGGCCACACATGGCTCTTTTGCGTACCGCACAAATGCAACTGCGGCCGCGTAGCTGATCTTCTACGGCCACGTAATAATTGTGCGGTCCGCACTTTCGTTGAACTTGATATGCAGGTTCTCTGAACGTTTGCTCTTTCCTAGCTTCTGCGGCGACATATTTCATGAGCAAACCGCATTTCTCACAAATCTCTGATAAGTTCTTCTACATAATCTGTGGTTGTAGATGATGTTCTGCGTTCCGCACTTTAAGCTTTTGTGTCTATTTTTGTCCTTGAGTTCAGATCACTCCTTCTTGAGCTGGATTTCATCTTGGAGGCTCATTTTCCAATATTCATGCGATTAAGCATATTTCATCAGTTTTCGGGAACACAATTAAATGCTTTTGGACTAATACGAAAGCTAAAAGGCGCTAACAAGTAGTCAAAATCTCCACTTATCATATGTCGCCCGGTGCCTAAATTGTCAACAGGTGAAATATGAGCATCAACGACAGGGTGGATTGCTTCAGAAGTTAAAGATTCCAGAATGAAAATGGGAGAAGATCACTGTAGATTTCGTTGTTGGGCTCCCACAGACTCAGAGGAAATTCGATGCAGTTTGGGTGATTGTGGATAGATTGACCAAATCAGCTCATCTCATTCTTGTGGTTACTACTTACTCTTCGGAGCAGCTAGCTCAGGTTTATATTCGCGAGATTGTCAGGCTTCATGGCGTACCGGTATCTATCATCTCTGACCGGGGTACGCAGTTTACATCACAGTTCTGGAGAGCCGTACAGCGAGAGTTGGGTACTCGTGTGGAGTTGAGTACAACATTTTACCCTCATACGGACGAACAGTCCGAGCGCACTATTCCGATATTGGAGGATATGCTTCGTGCGTGTGTGATGGATTTTGGGGGTCCTTAGGATCAGTTCTTGCCACTTGCGGAGTTTTCCTACAACGAGAGTTATCAGTCGAGCATTCAGATGGCTCCGTATGAGGCCTTATATGAGAGGCGGTGCCAGTCTCCAGTGGGTTGGTTTAAGCCGGGCGAGACTAGGCTATTGGGTACAGACTTAGTTCAGCATGTGTTGGAAAAGGTTAAATTGATTCAGGATTGACTTCGTACAACCCAATCTAGACAGAAGCGTTATGCGGATCGGAAGGTTCGTGATGTTGCATTCATGGTTGGTGAGCGGGTCTTGCTCTGGGTTTCGCTTATGAAGGGTGTTATGAGGTTCGGTAAGAAGGGTAAGTTGAGCCCTATGTATATTGGGCCTCTTGAGAGAGTTGGAGAGGTGGCTTACAGACTTGCACTACCACCTAGTCTCTCTGCAGTTCATACAGTGTTCCATATTTTCATGCTCCGGAAGTATCACAGCGATCCGTCTCATGTGTTAGACTTCAACTCAGTCCAGTTGGACAAGGATATATCTTATGTTGAGGAACCAGTGACCATTTTGGACAGACAAGTTAGAAAGTTGAGATCGAAGAACATTGCTTTAGTAAAAGTATAGTGGAGGGGTCATCCGGCCGAGGAGGCGACTTAAGAGACCGAGCATGATATGCGCAGCTGTTATCCTCATCTTTTCACCACTCCAGGTATGTCTCTATACCCGATCGAGGACGAACATTTGTTTAAGAGGGGGAGAATGTAACGACCTGGCCGATCATTTTGAGAGTTACAGCCCCATTCCCCCATTTACTACTCAATTTGTACTTTATAGCTGTATTGTGACTTGTCGGGGTAGTCAGTTAGAGTCCGGAGAGATTTTGAGACACTTAGTCTCAAGGTTGACCGTTATGAGTAAACGACCCCATAATAGAATTTTGATGATTTCAATAGATCTGTATGGTAATTTTGGACTTAGGAGCATATCCGAAAAATTATTTGGAAGTCCGTAGTTAAATTAGGCTTGAAATGGCAAAAATAGAAATTTAAGTTTGAAAGTTTGACCGGAGAGTTGACTTTTTGATATCAGGGTCGGAATACGATTCTGGAAATTAGAATAAGACTTGATTTGATAGGTTTCGGCATGGAATGTAGAAGTTGGAATTTTTTAGTTTCATTAGGCTTGAATTGAGGTATGATTTGTGTTTTTAACGTTGTTTGATGTGGTTTGAAGTTTCGACTAAGTTCGTATGATGTTTTAGGATTTGTTGGTATAATTGGTTGAGGTCTCGGTGCCTCGGGTAAGTTTCACATGGTTAACAGATCGAAATTTGGACTTAGAACAAAGCTGAAAACTTTCTGTCATCTGATGCAATCACACCTGCGGAATTTGGCTCGCAGAAACGGAAAAGGGAGAATGGAGCAGTAGCCACAGGTGCGGAGGAAAATTTTGCATCTGCGCGACCGCAGATGCGGATGAAGGATTGCAGTTGCGCTTGGGACCGCAAACGCGGATGCTTCATCGTAGAAGCGAGTCCGCAGAAACAGACTCCTTGTCCGCAGAAGCGAGGATGTCGCAGAAGCGGGAGATTTACCATAAAAGCGAAACCGCAGATGCGGTTAAAAATTCCGCAGAAGCGGAGCCTCTGGGCAATGTACAAAAATAGAGGGTTCCGAGTTTTTGTCATTTTTGGTCATTTCCAACACGGTTTTGGGGCGATTTTCAGAGAGAATTCACGGAAAAACTTGAGGTAAGTCACTTGTGATCATTGTTAGTCAATAATATTGGATTATCATTGAGTATTTCGATTAGATTACATGTTTTTGAGGTGAAATTAGAGGATTTGGGCCTAGGGATTTCAAAATAAGAATTTGAGATTTGGAGATCGAGTTGATATTGGAATTTGGTAAAATTAGTATGGTTGGACTCGTGGTTGAATGAGCGTTCATATTTTGTAACTTTTGTAGGGTTCCGTAATGTGGCAATTTTTGAGTTAAATTTTGGATTTTTTATTGAAAAAATCTATATTTTCATGTGGAATTAGTTCCTATAATTTGTATTGACTGAATAGAATTAATTGTGACTAGATTCGAGCCGATCAGAGTCGGAAAATCGAGGGAAAGGCATTCTTATTGACTGATTGAACTTGGCTTGAGGTAAGTGGCTTGTCTAACCTTGTGTGAGGGAAATCCCCTTAGGATTTGATACTGTTATAACATTTTGTGATATGTCGGGCTAAAATTGAAAATATCGGTTCTTGCTGAGTAGTCTTCTTTTAAATTCTTTAACTAAGTTGCTTTAGTATATGTAGTGATCATGTTTAGTCTAGTATCACATGTCTACGTGCACTAACTCTTACTTGCAATATATGTAATATGCTTAGCTGAATTACCTGCTTATTTGATTTGATTTAAATCTTTAACTGTGAGATTCTTGCTTTAAATTCGTTGTTTTCTTCGGATATCTGTTGCATATTTACTTTTGGGACTACGAGGCGGTTCCTCGGGAGATCCCTTGTACTGCATATTTACTTTTGGGACTACGAGGCGTTTCCTCGGGAGATCCCCCTGTACTGCATATTTACTTTTGGGACTACGAGGCGGTTCCTCGGGAGATCCCCTGCACTGTATATTTACTTTTAGGACTACGAGGCGGTACCTCGGGAGCGCCCATTTTGTTTACCTCTATTTGCTGTGTTGTTCACTTCCCAGTCATTTTGTTATATTATTATATACTCCGTCTTACTTTTCTATTATTTCCAGTAGGGCCTGACCTGACCTCGTCACTACTCTACCGAGGTTAGGTTTGGCACTTACTGGGTACCGCTGTGGTGTACTCATACTACGCTTCTGCACATCTTTTTGTGCAGATCCAGTGAGCTACATGTGTGCGGAGACTTCAAGGTACATATGCCAGCGTCCGCAAACCTCGGAGTCCCCCTCTATCCTTATCATGTTATTTTTCTTATTTTAGTAGACTCTAATGTATAGAGACATTAGTATTTCTCTTAGAAGCTTGTGACTTGTTTCTACCGAGTTTTGGGAGATTGTAGTTCTTTGACTTGCAGTTTTTATTTATTACAACTATTGAGGTTTGAGTTTCAGACTCTTATTATGTCATTCCGCAATTTGTTAGACTTACCTAGACTTAGAGACTAGGTGCTAGAGAAATCAATCTCTAAGGATGCTAATTTTTCTATTGTATAATTTGACTTGTACGAACGTTATCTTATAAGGTTGTTTAGTACCCGTCAGCTATTATAATCACACCTTAATCCACTTAGGTATGAATCACAATTCTTTCTGCTTAAAAGCTTTAAAACCTCTAAAATCCATGGTTAAAGGATACATTTAAGATTTTAAGTAATGAAAGGGTCATTACTTTTTGGAGTGAAAAGCACTAAAAATGAAAAATAAAGAATGTTAAAATGCATTAAATGACTCGTATTATTAAATGACGCCGTTCTAAAACATCTGACCCTATATTTCATTTTATATGATTGTATTTTCTTATTAGATGTCCGTCTAAAGAAAATTACATACTTTTATTTGAAAACAATTTAAAATATTTTTTATTATATTCTTCAGATCACTGAAGACATGATCATAGATAGGAGGGTGTGAATATCGAAAATTAAGGTAGAAGGTTAGCAGATGGTTGAGAATTTTTTTCTTTCTTACCGGTAGTACTAGTAGCACGCATTTACCTTCCTATCTCTCGGATTTATATTACATGGTGGTGTTTAGTTTGTTTTGGTTTTTGGTGTTATTCTTTTTACCCCTCTTTCTACCTTTTTCTTCTTCTTTGTCTCCCTCTATCTCCCTCTTCTTATTCTTCTTCTCTTCCTTACTTTCTATTGGAAACAACCTCTCCACCTATACTAACTAGGGGTAAGAACGTCGTACACACTATGCTTCCCAGACCCCAAGTATGAGAATATTCTGGATATGTTATTGTTGTTTTTTGTAATGAGAAATTTTTATAACTACGTAAATATTAACATATTATCTATAATCTCAAAAGTCTTATAACCAAAAAATTATTACTGTATGGCATATTTAAGATCACTAATTTCAAAACTTTTTCTATCTTTCTTAAATTTTATGTTGAAAAACAATTATCAAATGACTAAAGTACTAGCCTGTCTTCCGGGTCGGATCAGGACTAAAAAACCGGGAGGCACAGAATCAATAAAAGGACATGATTCTTACAAATAAATCAAAATGTTCAATTGAGTCCCCAAGTATTTGATCAAATTTGATTGGCGGGTGTTAAACTCATCCGACAGGCGCAGGGTGAGTGAGCCTATTTTGGATTGGGATATTAGGATGGGGGATTTGTACGCCTTAGATTTTGACGGAGTTCTCTGTGACAGTTGTGGAGAGAGCTCTCTTTCTGCTGTTAAGGTCATATAATATCTTTGCTTACAAATTCATTACCCATTTTGCTTCCCAATATTCAATTCATTGCCCCTTTTCGCCATTTTGTTATTTGTTTTTTTTATTTTATTTTGTTGGTTTTGCAGGCTGCTAAAGTGAGATGGTCCAGTCTATTCAATGGAGTGGACTCTTCTTTGGAAGATTGGATTGTGGATCAAATGCATGTGGTAAAGTTTATATTTTTCTTTTTTCCTCTATAGGTCCTATGCTTTTTAGGAGTGGCTTAGCCTTTCAGAGATTTATAATGTTTAGAAAATATACAGAACTTTTGTTACTTTTTATTTGTATTTGCACAATATAGGCGTGAGATGAGTTTAAATGGAGTAATGTGACAAGTCAGGATTCATATAGCAGATCCAAACTCTCCCAAATTTGGATTGAAGCTTAAGTAGTAGCTGCTGTTGTTGTCGTCGTCGTCGTTCTTTTCTCTTTTTGTGTTAGCTAGTCAAAGTATTATTCTTTCTTTATTCGTTTCCATTTTGAGGTACGTTGGAATGAGTCTAGTTCATGTTTCTACTTGTCCTCGTTTCTATATCTAATTTTGAAAGTTAGCTACTGAAGTATAAGTACTTCTTAGAAAGTCAAAGTATAAGTGAAGTAGCTGAAAGAAAGTTGTCCGTGCAGACGAAAGAGATACATTTATGGTACTGGTGGTATTGGGCAAGCTCTTTACATTAATTTAGTTTAGACGCGACTATAATGTTGTCATGCTATAGGTTGTGTTAAGCATGCTTCTTTGACAGAAAACCAAACTCTCTTTCCATGAGAACTGTCACTACTATAAAGAGCGCAAGAATTGCACATTGAATATAATGCCATCGCCAGTTCAGTTCACATTTGGCATGAGTTTGGCTTTGTCGTAAGTCTATTACTAATTATTCTTAGCATATCCATCTTGGTTGGCCTTGGCTAGTAGTGTTGGTGTGTCGTGTGCGTGTATAATCATGTGAACTGTTGAAACCAATGATGTCGTCAATGGACCGATGAGCACCTCTGGGTGCTATGAAGTAGCAAAAACCAGGTGAATTATACATTTCAAAGACATAAGTGTGTCACTCTTGAAATGTTGATGGTGCTCAGAAACTTTCATGCTTTTGACTCCCAGCAATGGTTTTCCTTTGATTTATCAATTTATTTATTTATCTTTTGGGTGGGGATAATAAGGGGAGGGAATGGAAGTAGAGAGCAGAAATTAGGTAATGTTTGAATCATCCGTCTAAGTTGTGCAGAGAGGAGTTACAACCACTACACATACAACAATCCCTGATTTTCCTGTTTTTGCAATCATTGTATGGGAAATTTTTTTTCCCTTTTTTGTCGACGTGCTCATTTAGTACTTAGTCTTACATGCTGCATATTTGACATTCTTAGAACTAATTTCTCATTCCCTCAATAACTTGAGCAGAAGTGTTTTGAATAGCATTTTGTTATGATCGCACAGATACTTTCTTTAAATAAGTGAATATTTCCGATAATCATATCAATCTTGTCAGAGTAAATCATTTGTTAGCGAGGAGGGTACCAATCATATTTGAGATCCATATACTGGTGCTAATTGTGTTCAATTTACAGTCATATAGAAGTGATAAATCTTCAAACTTTCTGCAGGTTAGGCCTGTGGTGGAAACTGGATATGAAAATCTTTTACTTGTGAGGTTGCTCTTAGAGACGAGAATCCCTTCAATCCGCAAGTCTTCGGTGGGTACGCAAGGAAACAAAATCAAAAGTGTCTTGGATTTGATGATGCAAATCTATTCATTTCAGTTTATGTATCTTAAAATTTGTCGAGGTGATAGCTGTCTTAACATAATAGGTTGCAGAAGGACTAACAGTTGAGGGAATACTTGAGAACTGGGCAAAGATAAAACCCATTATAATGGCAGAATGGGATGAAGACAGGGATTTTCTTATAGATCTTTTTGGTAAGGTTAGAGATGAATGGATGGACAATAATTTGGCTACTTGGATTGGTGCAAACAGGTAAGTCTAGTTCTTGATCATGTTTGTAAGATCAAATCAACCACTTGAGGGTCCTGATTATCCCTAATCTCTTCGCTAATTTGTAACCCGTTGATGAACATAAAGAAATACAGAAAGACAAATGATGTGTCAGTCACCTACATTTATACTTTGAACACAAAACTATAAGTTGGTTGCTGCTCATTTTATTGTCATTCTTAGAATCACCTATATCACGGCAAAAGATTTACTGTATTGGAAAATCCTAAATATTTTACTCTTTTCTCTACAGGTTTTATCCTGGAGTTCCTGATGCACTGAAATTTGCAAGTTCAAAGCTCTATATAGTCACCACGAAGCAGGTTTGCTAGAATGTGCACACCCTAAAGACAATATATTTCAAACTAATTTATCCTAAAATATTCACCATGCATACAACATATTTATTTTTTAACTAGTTCTTGAGGAATGAGGAATTGCAATCGTAGAGCCTTGAGTTCAACTATTTATTCTAATATTTATACTCTGAATCTGACATTGATTCTCCACTTCCATTTGCAGAGCCGCTTTGCAGATGCATTACTTAGAGAGCTTGCTGGGATAACTATTCCAGCTGAAAGGATATATGGTCTAGGCACAGGGTAAGTTTATTTTACGCATGTCAGGTTGGATTAGGCTAACTGCAATATCAAGAGACACGATCATCCGTGTTGTTTATCTCAAGCACATACTCGTGCTCACGTGATACTTCTTTTTTATCAGTCCTAAAGTAAAAGTGCTCAAGCTACTTCAGGAAATGCCAGAACACCAGGATCTGACCCTACAGTAAGATTTTTATAGTATCAGAACTGTTCAAACTTCTTTTGGATAGCCATTTGGGTTCTACCGTGTGAAATTAAGTGTGTCCACTTTTCTCAATATTGATCAGCTTTGTGGAAGACCGACTTGCTACTTTAAAGAATGTGATTAAAGAGTCCGAGTTGGATGGATGGAACTTGTATTTAGGTGACTTACCATACTCTCTTTGTTTCTTATAGATGCATCATACTAATTCATTTTCTTTCCTCTTGCGGTTCACTTTTATTGGCTAATTGCTATGTTGTACTGATTGCTGATCTTATTTTCTGGAAGCAGGGGATTGGGGTTACAATACTCAAAAGGAAAGGGAGGAAGCTGCTAGCATTTCCAGAATTCGCCTTCTTGGGCTCTCTGACTTCAGCAACAAGCTGAAATGATCTTGTATTCTTCCAATTAACTTGCATTTTCTGTAATTTCTCTTTACAAAATCATATATTGAGCATCTTGCCCGCTCTGATCATCCCAATGTATACACATTAGTTTGAGGGATTGGTTTATATTATGCTTGAATAAAGTAATTTTATGATGAGCAGCAAATGTTTTACGATTGTCATCTAACAGGATCTAATTTCAGGACTTAAAGAATGCTCTCCAAAGGGGGGAGGAATAGCATTATGGATATATGTTAATGGTCTATAATAGACAGAACAGTTGTCTATAACGTAGGAAGTAGCATAAAATGTTGAGCTTGAGTCATTAGGGATAAGGTGTAAACCTGAAAAATTCATACACGGTTACCATTCATAAATGATTATTTGTCAAACACAGAGAGAGACCTTATAAGATTCATTCCAACAACAGATATTTCCCAACACAAGGTGTTCATAACGAATTCATCATGCATAGCTTACTTTTCATTTCAAATAGAACAGAAAATAGTAAGCTCAAAGTGTCAAATGTTAAAAGAGATAAAAATTAGTTGCCAGCCGCTTACACCTGCAATTCTAATAGTACACGTTAGAATATAAGTGATCAGAAATTAGTTGTTAAGAGGTTTTTCTGGTGATCACAGTTCATTATGCCTATTCTTCTCTTTTGAGCTGGTATGATCCACCTTGCTTTTCTCAAATGCTTCTTCAAAAGGAGGATCTCCTGGTCTTCGAAAAAGTTGGTCCCCTAATTTAACCTCGTATGCTTCTCGTTGGCTTAACAAGAACTCTTTCAACTGCAAAATGGAGGAATAAGAGATTCTCAAATTTTCTAGCACACACAACTTATTACTCTCTGAAATACCAACTAACACATCGTCCCAAAATCAACAACAACTGAATAATGTAAAACCATGCAATAAAGATGCATTTGAAGGCTAAAATTTAAAGCAAAACTGAAGCCTTGATATTCATGTGTTCTGATATTTGTTTGATGGTCGAGTACTGTTTTTCAGTTGATATTGCAAAATGATACCAAAATCTACCTATCCCCTGATAGTTTTGAGCCATTAGAATAAACTCTTTGCTTCAAAGGATCAATAGGTAAAGTTAGCAGGTTAGAATAAAGCACCAGATTTGGAGACAAACCTCTATAGTGTCTTGACCTTTCTCCATAGTGAACATGATCGTGCTCACATCGACGACCATGAATTTTGCCTCAATAGCTCCAGTTCTTGCTAGTTTGGTCCATTTCATGGCTATTTCAGAAACCTTCTCCTGGAAACAAGTTTGATCTCAATTAATAATATATTTACTTTGCAATCCTATCTAAGCCTCTGCAAACTAGATGCCCTTCTATTCAATAAACTATGTTTCCATCCAAAATCAGTTTGGGTCAGCTTAAACAATCCTTTATATTTGTTCCATTCTATCTAGGTCCATTTCACTCTGATACTAAATAATTTGCCTATTAAGACAAATTAGAATTTATCTAAATCTCACTCTTATCTCTCTCTCTGCACAGATAACTAGTCAGAGATAGAATTAACAAAAAAAGCTGCTATTATCAATCCATTTCTTGTACTTTTTATTGCCTGAAACGTCCCTTCTAAAACAGAAAAGATAAGTTCCAGATCTACCACATTCTGCTGTTGGTCAACTCATATTTTCTTGTTCTATTTATAGTCCGAATCAATCCGGATAGGCAGAGGCGGATATAGGATCTAACCTTATGGATTCAAGGTTCAAAATTCTTTAAAAAATAAAATGGGTTCAGAACATAATATATATCTACTACGTAAGTTTTAAAAGTTCTAAAAAATATAACTTTGGTCTAAATAGAAAATTGCAGGTTCAATCGAACCCATCTCTAGTACCAGGGATCGATCCAGTGTTTCAGCATCGGGTTTATCCAAACACGATATATTCAATGCTGAATATAGAAGTTTACATGCAAACCCACAAATTAAAATCTCGCCTCTGGAAAAATACATCAGTCAATGCAAATGGATATAGAGAATTTGGATAGTTTACTTCCACTAGCTCGGGATTGTGATGCAGTTGGTAGATTTTTCTTACAACTAGGCAATTACCCAAAATACTTGTCAATTTTTCGCTTCTCGAGATTCAACAACAACAACAACAAAAAATTCAGTACAAGTGGGATCTGGAAAGGATAAGATGTACGCAGTCTTACCCTTACCTTGGAAGGGCAAAGAGGCCGTTTCCGATAGACCCTCGACTAGAGAACGGATGAAAAAAAAAGTAATGATAACAAGTAGGAATATCAATATGTTTTCACCATATTGATACGAGAAGAATTGCAAATTATAAATAGTATTTTTCATTCCTTTTTTTGACAAGAGTGGGTTGCTCTAGTGGTGAGC
>AWOL01S0185714.1:0-12205 GCA_000715115.1 Nicotiana otophora | reverse complement strand
GTTATAAGGTCTGAATATACTGAAAAATAATGACTTACAACGGGGTTGAGGCATCTTATATATGTCCATATGTCTTAAACCGCCTTTGTGGGCCCCATAAAGAGCAGCTTGGCGCACTCTCACAAAAATGCGAATATCTCTCTATTCCGAGATCGTATCGACACACGGTTTAATGTGTTGGAAACTAGACTCATAGATCTTCAATTTGATAGGTAGATCACCCTATAATTCCAAGCACATTTGGAGAAAAATGCTGTAATATTTGACCTAATGTTTAAGTAAAATTATAAACCTAAGTTGCGACAACTTTTATCGAATTTTGTTTCATAATGCACTTGACTTCAAAACTTATGATACGGATATTATATGATTCAAATACATTAAAACAAGACCTCTTGGGACAGTTAATCACCTCTAGTGTTACCCGAAAATACGGGTTACAACATCCTTGATTCGTTTAACTTCTAATACTTGTTAACCACTCTTATACACCCTTGTATCATTTAAGACCAATAGGATTAACTTCTTATCATCTCAAAGATAATCTCTTCTTGGATTTACGTCGACTAACTTATGGCATGATCTAAGGTACGCGAATTTGGGTTGTAACAAATATCCTCTTGTTGAGTTATTGGTGTTGAAGTTTTGTAAGTCATTATCACATCGATGATGAAGTTGGTAATCGTTGAGATATCTTTACTTGTTGAGCACTCCTCACTCATTTTGTTGTTATTGAGATTCTTGTACACATTGTGATTGAGCCATGGGCTATATGTTGTGATAACCTCAGTATTGTTGATTTTGGCAAATATTGTGGCATATGGGTACATGTGGTGCGAGTTGATCATTGTGTTGTGATATTGATACACATGCGGTGGTATAAAGGTAGGGGTTTATACGCATGTGGTGAAATATGGTGGGAATTTATACGCGTGTTGCTAGTAAGGGAATTACTTGAAGAAACGCAGTGAGATAAGGAGCTAAAACCTTTGTAGATATTTGGGAAAAATGTTTTAAACAATTAATACAAGGCTCATGCGGTGATATATGGAAGGATTGTGATTGAAATTGTGAAATGTGAATATGAGGCGTGGCAATTCTTGTTGAACATTCCATGCTAAAAGAGGCTTGTTGGTTGAACAGTTCATGTTGTTTTCTTCATTGCCTTAGTTGTAATTGTTCGTGTTTGACTACTTGCTGTTTCATCATGTGTTAACTACTTGTTGCCTTTACGGCATAAATTTCCATTGTTAGCTTATATTATTGAACTACATATATGCCATTTACGTCCTCGCTTCCATTATTAGACTATACTATATCATGTTTAGTTTTTCTTAACCTAATAGGTGTCTTGACCTAGCCTCGTAACTACTCTACCGAGGTTAGGTTTGATACTTACTGGATACCATTGTAGTGTACTGATACTATGCTTCTGCACATTTTTGTGCAGATCCAAGTACATCTTCCCGTGTTGGATGCTAGTGATTGACTAGCTATTTTCGGAGACTTCAAGGTATACTTGCTTGACGTTCGCAGGCCTCAGAGTCACCTTCTGCTTTTAGATGTTCTACTATTTATTTCGTGTTCAAAACAGTATTGTATTTCGAGGACTTTAGTGCACTCGTTGTGGAGCTTATGACTCAGTTCCACCAGATATTTGGAGTTATTTGTCAATTGTATCTACTGGGGTTCATTATGATAGTTTAGCAGTTTAATTAGATGTTTAAGTCATTGTTCTGTTTTCTTTCAATAGCAGTTAGGCTTACCTAGTCCTAAAGACTAGGTGCCATCCTACATCCTAAGGTGGGAGTTTGGGGTCGTGATAGTCGCATCCTCGACCAGTTGACCTTTCCACTGAACCTTCACCGATGCATTATCCTTAGACCTTAGCTTCTGAACCCGTCTATCAAAAATGGCAATCGGCTCCTCATCATAAGTCAAATCTGTGTCCAACTGCACCAAGCTAAAATCTAACACATGTGACGGATCCTCATAGTACTTCTGAAGCATGGAAACATAAAAAACATGATAACTCCCGAGGGACAAATATAAGCCAAATCTACAGAGGGCTCAACTTGCCATTCCTTCAAAATCGCATCACACCCTTCATGGGCGAAAGTAGAACCTTCTCAGCCACCATGAATGCCACATCACGAGCCTTCATATCGGCATAACTCTTTTGCTTGGATTGCATTGTGTGAAGTCGTTCCTAAATCAATTTCACTTTCTCCAAAGCATAACGAAACAAATATGTGACCAATAGCCAGCCTAACCTCGCCAGGCTTAATCCAACCAACCAGAGAACGACATCACCTCCCATATAAAGCCTCATACACCGCTATCTAGATATTCGACTAGTTGTTGTTATTATAGGTGAACTGTGCTAGCGGTATAAACAGGTCCCACTAGCCTCTGAAATAGATGACGCAGGCTCTCAACATATCCTCCAAGATCTTAATGGTACGCTTGGGCTACCCATCCGTGTGAGGGTGAAATGCAGTATTCAACTCAACTTGCATGCCAAATTCACGTTGCACGGATCTCCAAAAATGCAATATAAACTGAGTGACTCGATCTGAGATAATAGACACGGGCATACAATGATGGCGAACAATCTATGTAACATAATCCGAGCCAACTGCTCACAACTGTAGGAAGTCATGACCCGAATGAAATGTGCAAACATGGTCAGCCTATCCATATTGACCCTAACTGCATCAAATCTCCTCAATGTTCATGGCAACCATACCATGAAGTCCATAGTTATGTGCTCCCATTTCTACTCCGGTATATCTAGCCTCTGAAGCAAAACACCAGATCTTGAATGCTCGCACTTAACCAACTGACAGTTCAAACACTTTGCAACATGCTCAAAAATGTCCTTTTTCATCCTCCGCCATCGATAATGCTGCTTCAAATCACGGTATATCTTCGCAACACCTAGGTGAATAGAATATCGCAAACTATGAGCCTCCTCTAGTATCAACTCTCTTAGCCCATCAATATTAGGAACACAAATTCGGGCCCTAAAGCCGCAATACACCATCATCACCAATAGTCATCCCCTTGGCACCACCTCATTGCACCGTGTCCTTAAGGACAAGTAAATATGGATCATCATACTAACGAGACTTGATGTTCTCAAACAAGGACAATAGTGATACAATACAATTAAGGATCAACTAGGCTCAGCAATATCCAGTCTCACAAACATGTTTGCCAAATCCTAAACATCCATGGCCAAAGGCCTCTCCCTAGCTCGAATAAAAGCAAAACTCCCCATACTCTTTGCCTTCCTACTCAATTCATCAGCCACTACATTCGCCTTCCCTGGATGATAAAGAATGGCTAATTCAGTAGCTTTTTGTTAAATTTCTCGTGGAGCCAAATTCTCATCAGTACGAGTCATCATAGTCCTTTAACAGCTCCAACTACCTCTGCTGCCTCAAGTTCAAATCTATTTTCTTAAATAGATGTTGAAGACTCCGGTGATCCATATACACCTCACAAGACATGCTATATAAGTAGTGCCTCAGAATCTTGAGCACGTGTACAATAGCTACTAGCTCCAAACCATGCAATGGATAGTTCTTCACGTGGGGCTTCAACTGGCGCTATATGTAGGAAATCACTCTACCTTCCTACATCAACACACACCAAATGCCAACCTTCTAAGCATCATAATAAATCATATATGACCCTGATCCTAAAGGCAAAACCAACACTAGAGCAATAGTCAAGACTGTCTTGAGCTTTTGAAAGCTCTCCTCACACTCATCTGACTTCCTGAACAGAGTGTCATTTTGGGTCAACTTAGTCAGTGGGGCTGCAACAGATGAAAATCCCTCTATGAAGCAACGACAATAACTTTCCAAACCCAGGAATCTCCTGATCTCACTGGTGGTAGAAATTCTAGGCAAAACTCTAAACTGCTTCAATCTTCTTTGGATCTATCTTATCCCCTCAATGGACACCACGTGGCCCAAGAATGCCACTAAATCTAACCAAAACTCGCACTTGGAGAAGTTGGCATATAGCTTCTTCTCCTTCAGAGTCTAAAGCACAGTCCTCAAATGTTTATCGTGCTCCTCCCTACTATGGTAATACACCAATATATCATTAATTAACACAATGATGAAGTAATTCAAATATGGCAAAAATACATTGTTCATCAAATGCATGAAAGTTGCTAGGGCATCAGCAAGCCCAAAAGACATCACTAAGAACTCATAGTGCCCATAACGCGTCCTAAAGACTATCTTTGGAATGTCTGAAACCTTAATCTTCAATTAATGGTACCCCAATCTTATGTCAATCTTCGATAATACCCTAGCATCCTGAAGCTGATCAAATAATTTGTCAAAACACAATAGTGGATACTTGTTCTTGATGGTAACCTTGTTCAATTGATATTTGTCACAAGTACATGAGCATCTTCTAGAATATATACAACACTCTACAACACATGTCAGAAATAGAAAGTAGTCGGAATATAGTAAATAAATAGGGTGAGGACTCCATGTGTTGCGGATCGTAACATGGAATGTAGCTCATCACAAAGTCTCCTCAGTAGCTACGCCGCGCCTAGAGGACCACAAAATGTACATGTCTCAGTACCTGCACAATTAGTGCAGAAGTATAGTATGAATACATAAATCAATGCGTACCCAATAAGTATCTAGCCTAACCTCGAAAACGTAGTGACGAGAGGTCGACATAGACACTTACTAGGGATCCAATAGTCAATGTACAATAAAGGTAGACAGGTATGAAGCATGGCAAGTAAAAGAAATAAACATAGATATACGTGCAAAACATGATCCTGAATGGAAGAGTAAATACAAAATCCTGAAATACGGAATACTACCTCAAATGGAATATATATAAGACCAATAAACAATAAAATGTGACATCTCAAGTCGGAAAGACTCATAGGTACACTGATCCTTATCGAATATTAGGCACGATTCTATCGAGGCGAACAACCTGATCCCATAAGAGTGGTGGTACAATATCCTGCCATGGCGTACGGTCCGATCCCTTAAGAATACTGCCAAGGAGAACAACTTAATCCCATGAGAGTGTGTTGCCTAATACTGTCGAGGAGAACAACCTGATGCCATAAGAATATTGTTAAGGAGTTCAACCCGATCCCATAAGGTTGTGAAGCTTTGACGGGTCACTGGCCCCACTCACGAATATGCATGCGAGTTATGAAATTCAAGAGAACTTTTGGACAATTACGCTCAACACATAGGAATTCGGTAAAAAGGAAGTATAATTTCCACTATAAATCAAGCAACTCCTCAAGTATCTAAAATAGCAAGTCAAATACTTTACGCAAGTCTAGTCTCAGGCTAAAGGGTAAATCAAGACATTTAAATAGGCAAGAATAACTCAAATAATATAATTAAAGCATGGCGTTAGTCTAAGTCTACTATAACATAATCATGATTTCTAGCATACGCACAAACACTTGTTGCCTCATACGTGCGTAGCTCTCATAACACGTAGCACATAACAAATATAGCACCTACCGGGTAAATCCCCCTCATAAGGATAAATAAGAGACCTACCTCGCTCCGAAGTTGGATAACCACCTCCAACGTGTCTCTAACACCTCTAACCAATGCCAAACAATCCGAAACTAGCCAAAGAACGTGTGAACCAATCAAAATATACTCAAAGACTCGTAATTTAACAATTTGAAACACTTCCCAACTCTACACAAAAAGTCAACAAAGTCAACACGCAGGCCCATGCGCCCAGATTTCTAAAATTCTCAAAGATAAATCTTACCCACAGGACCACAAACTAAAATAAATAATTTATTCCAAATTTCATGTCCAATTTCGTGATCAAAACTCAGAAATACCATTTCTAGATTTTCTTCCGAAATCCCATAATTTTTACCAATTTTCATGTTAAAGTCTATATATAATCCGTGTATTTAACTCACAATGAGTAAAAATCACTTACCTCGCGATAGATGATGAAAATGGCTAGCTCCTCCGAATCTCCCAAAATCTCCTTAGCAAGAGAGAAATGAGTTGAAATAAGCGAATTCCCGATTTGCTTACTTATATTCTGCCTAGGTACTTCCTCTTCGTGATCGCGGAAGAACCTTCGCAATCGCGAAGGTCAACCAGCCTCGCCCAGGAAATCCTTTTTTGCAAATGAGAGGTACCACCCACGATCGCGACCCACGAACTGACCAGGCTAGCCCCATTAACCTATCGCATTTGCAACCTTCACAATATGAACACGACGTACAACCAGATCGTGATCGCGAGGCCCCAGCCACGATCACGAAGAACAAATTCTTCCCAGTTCATGCAACACTCCGCGATCACGAAGAAAGAATTCTTCCCATCTGATGCAACACTTGACGATCACGAGCCCTTATCTACTATCGCGATGCACACCCTTGACACCAGAAACTAGCAACTTCAAATCAAAGAGAATGGGTCTCTAACCATCCCAAAATACACCCGAGGCCTCCGGGACCCTGTCCTACTATGACAACAAGTCTAAATACCTCATCCAAACTTGTCCAAAGGCTTGACATTCCGCGAATAACATCAAAACTACGAATTGATGATCAAAATCCTTGTCTTAACTTTCAAACCTTAAAGCTTCGCCGAATGCGTCCGAATCCAATTAGACATTTCGGATCATGACCAAACTTCACATACAAGTATTATTTAACTATGTGAACCTATACAAGGTCCCGGAACACCATCCGGTGTCCGATAAGACCAAATTCCAAGTCAAACTTTGCTAATTTAAAACCTTGCAAATTAAAACCTTCTGATAATAAGCGTCGAATCGCTCTCGGCCCATCCGATACTGAATGTGAATATACGCCCAAATCCGAAATCACCTTACGAACCATTGGAACCTTCAAATCTTGATTTCGATGTCGTTTACTTAATAGTCAAACCTTGGTCAACTCTTCCAACTTAAAGCTCCCTAATTGAGAATTATTCTTCCAAAATTAACTCTTTACTTTCCAAAAATCAAAACCAACTACACGTGCAAGTCATAATACATATAGTGAAGCTACTCAAGGTCTCAAACCAACGAACGACATGATAGGGATCGAAACGGACGGTCGAGTCGTTACATCAACCTAGGAGCCTCTAAATCCAAATTCGGACATACGCCTAAGTCCAACCATCAAATCACCAATCCAAAGGCATCTACAGGAGAGTCAAACCTTGTTCAACTTTTATAATTTAAGCTTCCAACCTTAGAACTAAGTATTTGAATTTATTCTAAAACATCCCTGAAACCAAATCACCAATCCCTGCAAGTCATAAAAAAGGAAAGCAAATATGCGGGAAGCATCAAATAAGGGAATAGAGCTTAAATACACAAAATAACCGACCGGGTCGTTACAAATACGAGGCATGTCGTTGTCTTACATATCATAAAGTCTTACAATTCCTTTAGGAAGGAAGACTCCGAGCCATGGCTTTATTATTATGGTGTGTATACGAAATATAAACGTTAGATTATGAATTCCTGATTACCTCAAATGGAAGAATTTTGAGGTACGTACTAAAGTCTTAAATATTGCTAGTTTTGTTTTAATCATGAAACAATATTGTTAGATTGACTTCCGTATTGTTTCCTCAAAAAAATAGTAGAACATTAATCTATCTATATATATTTATATTATTATATTATAAAAATAGAAACCCTAAATTAGAAAGTTAATTTACCAAAATACCCTTTAAATAACTTAAATTTCCTTAAATATTATTTAATAATAAATATTTGAAGAAATAAAGTTAATTTAAAGTGTCCTTTCAAAAAAGTTGTATGATTTTAATAAGTAGCCAAATATCGGTATTGATTTAATGAAATAATCATATCTATTTCAAAATGTTACTGATACATAAAGTTTAATAGTATTTTAAATGCCAATAATGCATAAAACCTTTAAACAAATTTGCACACAAATCCTTCTTTAAAAATTCGGCTTTTATCCCATCTACATTATAATTATTGAACCTCTTTAACCTTCATAAACACCATATAAGGTTGTTCTCATTGTCTTGGTTTTGTAAAATAATTTGGAGAAGAAAGAAACAATGGTGAAAAGAGAGTTAAAAAGGAGGGAAAAGGGTGTTATAAGAACATGAATAAGCACAATGTTAACGTCCGAGATGGTCAGCCAGTCAATTGTTTTGGTTGTGTCTGTTTGCTTTCAGTACGGATACCAACTTTGCATGGATTCTTGAAAGAAGCTATCCATGTAGACCGTGAAAATAACTTAAAAAGGAAAATAAAAGCAAAATCCTTTTAGAAAAATTAGTGTTCTTTGATAAAAACTACTATACTTGGTGTCACAACCCCAAATTTCACCTTACGAAATCGTGATGGCACCTAATCTCTAAGACTAGGTAAGCCTAAAACACATTGAGAATTTAGCAGTAATAACGACTAAGATATTAAATTAAACTGATAAATTCATAATAAAACCAAAATGGAAGAACAGCCATATAATCTCCAAAACCGGTGGTACAGAGTCATAGGCTCTAATGAAGTACACCAGGAATCTCTAAATACAATATTGTTTTGACAGGAAGATAAATAGTAAAGACAATATCAGAAAGTGACTCCGATGCATGCAAACATCAAAAAGGTATACTTTGAAGTCTCTTAAACGGCTGAATCAACTCACTGGCATCTGGCACAGGCAAAAGTACCTGGATCTGCACAAAATATGCAGAAACATAGCATGAGTACACTACAACGGTACCTAGTAAATATCAAGCCTAACCTCGGTGGAGTAGTGACGAGGTCAGGTGAAGACACCTACTAAACATAGAAACCTGAACAACATAATAATGTAATCTAATAACAGAAACTAAAAGTAACTATGACACAACATATATTAGTTATTTAAGGTTAACAACGGAAATAAAAGAAATAACGACAATAAAGAGTGAACATTTGATAAAAACAACAAATGATCAAATACAGTCGAAATTCAAGTGAAATGAGTTAAGGAGAAGCAATAATCGTTCAAATGAACAAGCTTTTCCAACATAGAATGTACAACAAGAATCACTACCAATGTACCACATCTCATACTCATATTTCACAAGTGAAAATCACAATCTTCCTTATATCGCCACATGAGCCTTGCATTTATTTTAAAATATATTTTCCGAAATAGCTTCACGCGCTTTAGCTCCTTTATCTCGCCGTGTGGCTTCAAGTAATTCCATTACTAGCAACACACGCATAAATCCCGCCTAATCTCGTCGTATGTATATCAATATCACAACACAATAATCAATTCGCACCACATGTGGCCATATGACACAACATTGCCAAAATCAACAACACCAATGTCATCTCAACACATAGTCCATGGCTCAATCATAATGTGTACAAGAATCTCAATAACAACAAAGTGAATGGGAACCACAAAATGTGTTAATAGCTCTCAATGACTACAACTTAAATAAACTCAACAATGAAGATATTTTCATGAAATGGCAACTTCGAATTCAAATTCATATCATAATCTCAATAATAAAACAGATAGGATGGAATAGCAACTACGACTAAATGCATGAGAATAACTTTAACGATGGGAAAAGATAGCATGTAATAACAACTACTAATAAATGCCTATAAGAGTAGCCTCGATAGTGGAAAATAGAACATGTAATAACAACTTCAATTAAAGCATGTAAGAATAAACTTGACAACAAAAGATAAAACGAATAACAACAACTTCACTTAAATACTTATAAATAACCTAAGACTCTAAATCAGATCATTTTCATATATAAGCCCGTATACACACTGGTCACCTCGTGTATACATTTTCCACATCATTCAAATAGTACAATCAACACAATCATAAGGGATAGTTACCCCCCACAAAGTTAGACAAGATACATATCTCAACTAGGACAAATCAACACTCAAAAATTGCTTTTTACTTAAAATTCGCCTCCGCACGGCTCAAATCTAAACTAAAAACGACTTAATATTATCAAATAATGCAAGAGAAAAGAATTTTGATTAATAAAGCTAAGATCTTTACTCAATAACCAAAAGTCAACAAAAGTCAACCCCGAGCTCGCCCGATCAAAACCCGAGTCAAAGGGTAGATCTCGACTACCCATAACTCCACGAGTCCATATATGTGTTTTGTTTTCAAATCCGAGTCTAATTCGACTATCAAATCTTAAATTTTCATTTTTTTTCCGAAACATAGAAAAATTTACCAAAATGTCTCTTCAAAATCCATGGATTATCGGCTAAGTCTCATAAATAATCATCTAATATAATTGAAAAATGATCAAAATCATTTATCCAGTAGTTGTAGGTGAAAATCTCTCATCAAGATCGCCTCCTGTCGAGTCTAGGGTTCAAACATATGAAAATGGAACTAAGTCCCACTTTTCCAGCCCTTTTGTTAAGTTGAAGAAGTTGCAATTGTGACCTTGTGATCGCAATTGTGAACCATCGCAAATGTACCTTCCGCGAATGCGACCTACCCAGCCTGAGCCTAAACTTTGCAAATGCGATGAAGGTGTCATAAATGCAATACATGAGACACCCTGCCATGTTCTCAATTGCGATGTTAGTGCTCGCAATTGCGATAACTGGAGAACCAGCAACCTGGAATGAGTTCGGACCAATTTGAGACACGTTCGAAACGCACCCGAACCCTCGGGGCTCCACACCAAAACTCAACACAAGATTAAAAATATCATACGAACTCGCTCGCACGATCAAAACACCAAAATAATATCTGGAACCATGAATCGGACATCAAAACACATGAAATTCAAAAGGAAACTCAAGAATCTCTAGAATTACAACCAAGCATCTGATTCCTCTCAAACCAACTCGGAATGAGACCAAATGCTGCAGATAAGTTCAAAAAAGCAATACGGACCTATTTAAATCCCAAAACCAAATTCCAAACCGGATAGACATAAAGTCAGTCGACGGTGAAAACTAAAGAATTTCTAAACATTCAAATTGCCAACTTTCAAAAAAATAAGTCAAATCAACCTAGGAACCTTCGAATTCAATTTCGGGCTCACGACCAAGTCTTAAATCACGATACAAACCCATAGTGATGTGCCACTAAATGGAGGGCTCGGAGAGAGTAGAAGAACTTTCCTTCACGACTTTTTGTCTTACGACACGACATCACCGTTCCAAGATCGATTTAACAAAAGTGAAACCTAGGTTAACATTTCTAACTTAAGCTTTTAAACCAAGAACCAAGGGGTCCAAATTATTCCAAAACGTCCCCAAAACAAAACCAACCATCCCGCCAGTCATAAAACTACAAATATACATATCGGAAGCTTCAAAAGGGGAAACATAGTTCAAATACACTAAATGCTCAATCGGTCATTATATTCTCTCCCC
This sequence comes from Nicotiana otophora, assembly GCA_000715115.1. Lineage (NCBI taxonomy): Eukaryota > Viridiplantae > Streptophyta > Magnoliopsida > Solanales > Solanaceae > Nicotiana > Nicotiana otophora. The sequence continues at coordinate 787 of AWOL01S0185714.1, read as the reverse complement.
CTTAAAACAAAAGATCATTCTCGAACGTGCATAGAGACATATCCGAAGTTCCAAAAAGGTGAGGATAACGACTTCACTTGTCGTGCTCGGTCTCCCGGGTCGCCTCCTCGACTGTATGACCCCTCCATTGAACCTTCACAGAAGTAATGTTCTTTGACCTCAACTTTCGGACCTACCTGTCCAATATAGCCACCAGCTCCTCAACATAAGTCAAATCCTTGTCCAATTGGACTGACCTAAAATTTGATACATATGACGGATCACCATAATACTTCCGGAGTATGGAAACATGGAATACCGGGTGAACTCCCGACAAGCTGGATGGCAATGCAAGTCTGTACTAACTCTCTCAAGGATCTCAAAAGGATCAATATACCTAGGGCTCAACTGTCCTATCTTCCTGAACCTCATCACACCCTTCACGGGTGAAACTATGAGCAGAACCCTCTCCCCCACCATGAATGCTACATCACGAGCACTCCGATCAGCATAACTCCTAGGTTGTGTTGTACGAAGTCAATCCTAAATCAACTTGACTTTATCCAAGGAATCCCAAACCAAATTAGTGCCCAACAACCTGGCCTCCCACGGCTCAAACCAACAACCTTGAGAATGACACCGCCTCCAATATAAGGCCTCAAAAGGAGCCATTTGAATATTAGATTGGTAGTTGTTGTTGTAGGCTAACTATTTGAGCGGTAGGAATAGGTCCCTTGAACCCCCAAAATAAATAACACAGACACGTAGCATGCCATCGAATATCTGAATGGTACGCTCGGACTGCTAG
>AWOL01S0185682.1:0-10467 GCA_000715115.1 Nicotiana otophora | reverse complement strand
CCCCCCCCCGAATTGGAACTACTGGCGGCTCCTCAACTGATGATCTGATAGGTGCCCTAGATGTGACACATGCTCCTCGTTGGCCTCTGCCCCTAGCGACATCTACTCCGGAGGTAACGTCATCAGTAACTGTAGCTCGTGTCCTCACCATCTATGAGAGAATAGAATGATAAAAGTTCAAACTTCGAGATCAATGAACTCGCATAATAGTAATGAAGGAAGTGAAATTATTCTAATAGTTTCGTAGCCTCTCGAAGATAAGTACAGACGTCTTCGTACCGATCCGCAAGACTCTACTAAACTCGCTTATGACTCGTAGCACCTATAAACCTAGATCTCTAATACCAACTTGTCACGGCCCAATTTTCCCTCCGTTTGGGTATCGTGATGGCACCTAATCTTAGGGACTAGGTAAGCCTAACATTAATTGAAACAACAATATTATTTAAAGAATATCTAATAATTTGAAATAGAATCTCTTTAAACTTACAATTTCCAAAATCGGTAGTACAAGTCATAACCACTACAGAGTGTTTGCTAGAAAACTTCTAAATACAACTGTCCAAAAATAAGAATAAACAATGCAAAATAAAAACTTGAAGGTGACTCCGAAGCCTGCGAACGCAGCATCAGGTTTACCTTGAGTCTCCACAGCAACAACCCGCACAGCTACTAACAAACAAATACCTAGATCTGCACAAAAATGTGCAGAAGTGTAGAATGAGCACACCACAGCGGTGTACAGTAAGTATCAAGACTAACCTCGGTGGAGTAGTGACGAGGAACAGTCAAGACACTCACTGTTCTAATAAACTGAACAAGTATAAGTATAGGAACAACAGAAATATGATATCTACATAAAGACTATGCTATATGGCTCACAATACAGTAATTTCAATAAGAAAGGAAACAACAAGTATCAGCAGAATACTAAAACAAATGACATAGAAAAGTGAATGGAACACAACCTAAATCCTGAATCGCAAATACAGCAGGGACAAGTAATAACTCAACAACTACAACCGCGTATACATCAGGTTTTAGTCAACAAACTTCACGAGGTACCGAACCTCGGACAAATCACAACTCACAGATTTCAATGCCAGAACCCTAACACTTGGCATCCTGTGCCCTCATAACACCCCACAACTGCACTGACGACTCACATGCCAATAGAGCCATTCTCACATAGAAGACAAGTAACAAGGGTGAACATATGTGCTCAACAATATGAAGAGAACCTCTTATCCGATAAGGGTGTTTAACTACGTGTATGCTTGTGCAAGTGTCCTAACATAGTCCATACCAACAAATAAGCATAAGGAAAAAGAGAACGGACAACACGTAGAATATTTTTCTCACAACTTTCACAAGATAAAGCTCACACAGGTAAGTATACCACTACACAAATATCAACAACAAGAATGCCCCCACGCCATCACAAATCATCACAATTCAATCCCTGACAAAGCCCACCTTGTCTCGCCAGATGTGCAATAATAAAGTAAGTGCCCGCCTTGTCTCGCCACACGTGCATAACAATGTTCCCGCCTTGTCTCGCCACATGTGCAACCCACATATATATATCCTGCCTTGTCACGCCGTATGTGCAAATATCTATAGTAACAATAGCACAACAGAAACCTCGTACAACCCCATAACAACAACCGCACGGCAGAAACCTCGGGCATCATAATAACCACAACGGCACGGCAGAAACCTCATGCATCACCACAATAAGTACAATAGCAACAATGGTAATAATATAAAGTACGACAAGTAAATCAACTCAAGAACTTTAAATCACAAGAAACGGTAGAACCAATTTGCAAAGAATAACCATAATAAAGAATGCTAGGCGTAGAGAGATTAACTCAATAAGGGAAAACTAATATGCAGCAACGATCACACAATATACATTTCAACAACAGGGAAGGTAACACGAGTCAAATAATTCCAAATAAAACAAGTCGACTAAGATATAGGATATCTAAACTTCATTTAAGGTTGAGAAATTACGAAGGATATTTAACAATTCAATTAAAGATAAGCAGCGTAAAGATAATCATAACCTCAATTAAGACTGAACAATTATAGGATGAGATAATAATGATTCCAAATAAAGATAAGCAGATATGAAAAGATAGCATGGCAATAGAAGAGGTAAAATCTTCAGTTAAGTCAAATAAGACTGAATCTTGAAGCAATTAATTCTAATTAAAGCATGTAGAGGTGAAACTAGTAAATAAGAGCTTAATCATATCAAGAACAACTTTATACTCGGTGAATATAAGGACCTAAGAATCCTAAAAGGCCAACTTTCCACAAATACGTCCGAGCACGCACTCGTCACCTCGCGTACATGGACTACAATCAACATAGAAGACTCAAATCCTAAGGGGAAAATCCATCACACAAGGTTAGGCAAGATACTTACCTCGAACCAAGCTCAATCAATCGGTCACAATGCCTTTCCCACGAATATCCGACTCTGAATGGCCCAAATCTAGCCAAAACAATTACATATCATAAATACAACTATAATAGGCTAATCTAATTAATGAAATCAAGATTTTAATAAAAATTCCGAAATCCGTCCTAAAAAGTCCACTCGGGCCCACGTCTCGGAATCGGGTAAAAGTCACAAGATACGAACACCCATTCACTCACGAGTTCACTCGTACCAAAATTATCCAAATCTGATGTTTAAATACCAATCAAAACTCGGAAATCTTAGTTGAAGAACTTCTTCCCATTTTTCCTAAATCTTCAATCCAAACCCAAATTTTAATGAAGAAAACAACTATAGATTAATGAAATACAACAAAAAACGAGTTAGAAATTGTTACCCCACAGCTCTCTCTGAAAATCCCTCGAAAAATCGCCAATTCCCGAGCTCCCAAACCCTCGATTTGGCCCCTTTTCTACCAGTTAAACCGCATCTGCGGACCTGCCTTCGCACATGCGTCACCGTACCTGCGGAATTCCCATCGCAGGTGCAGATTCCACTCAAAACTCAGCGTCCGCTTCTGCGATCCAAAGGTCGCACCTGCGTGTGCGCACCTGCGGACCCATGTCCGCTTCTGCGGTCCTTCACCGCTCCTGCGATTGCTCTATCGCATTCGCGGGCATCGCAGATGCGGAATTTACCTCGCACCTGCGGCCCCTGCCACGCCTCCACTTTTCTGCTTCTGCACTTGCCTCTCTGAACGTGCAATCCCGCACCTGCGGTCTCTCCACTGCAGGTGCAAAAATACCAGATGCCTGAAGACTTCAGCAGCAACACAAATCCAACCTTTGATCCGTTAAGCACCTGAAACTCACCCGAGGCCCCCGTGACCTCAACCAAACATACCAACCAATCCTAAAACACTATACGAACTTAGTCGAGCCCTCAAATCACATCAACGAACACTAAAATCACGAATCACCCTCCAATTCAAACTTAAAGAACTTGAAACTTCAAATTCCTACAAATGATGCCGAAACCTATCAAACCAGGTCCGAATGACCTCAAATTTTGCACACAAGTCATATTCAACATTACGAACCTAGTCCAACTTCTGGAATCAGAATCCGACCCCGATATCAAATTTTCCACTACCGGTCCAAATCTCCCAAAATTCGACTTTCGCCATTTCAAGCCTAAATAAGCTAGGGACCTCAAATTCACAGTCCGGACAAGCTCCGAAGTCCAAAATCACCCAACGGAGCTAACGGAACCTACGAAACTCCATTCCGAAGTCGTCTTCACACAGTTCCGACTACGGTCAAAATCCTAAGACTCAAGCTTCCGTTTTAGGGACTAAGTGTCCCAAATCACTCTGAATCATCCGGTAACTGAATTCAACCACACACGCAAGTCAATACACATAATATGAAGCTTCTCAGGCCTTATGCTGCCGAACAAGACTTAAATTCTCAAAATGACCGGGTGGGTCATTACAACCCTCGAACCGCATGTCCTCTACCCCTAACTGACTGTGCATGTGGGGTAGTAACTGGAATAGAGATTGTAGCCTGAGTATTCTGATGAAATCTGCCTCTCCCAAGTCTGGGATAATCTCTCATGATGTGCCTTGTATCACCATACTGATAACAAACCCTCTGCAGGTTCGGCTTCTCATACTGAGTCTATGCCAGATAACAGGAATAACCATTATAGGAAACTTGTGTCGGTGGTGTATTAAAAGAACTTACTGGAGCACTCCGAGTATTCTGAAATTATTTTCATGACCCCATTGATACTAAAATGTACAATTATTAAGGACGCGGGAATACCTCAAGTCCTACCATCATCCCGTACAAATTACACCTCTTAATCATATATAAGTTTCGGAGAACCTTTCAATACCACATAAATACATCTCAGGCCAAAACTGGTATAACACATGACCCCGCAATCCGATCTTTGATAGGGGACTCCCCTCACTTGGCACGAATCCATAGGACACATTCCGATGATTCACAATGCTAACCTTCGTCACTCGTAGAACACCGGTCATAAGACATCTCAAGCCATTTATTTGGCGCATGTCATCTTCGTGACAGTTAAACTCGCATCCTCCAATGCCTTGGTTGCTAGTATGTATCCTTCGCTAAATAGAAATCTCATACAAACCACATAGTCTCTAATACCACCAACTATCTACAGATCTATATCCACCTCGTGACCCTACCACGATTGTGATGATTAGGCAACTTATTAAACCTTCTTGAGACCGTACTTATCAACCAGGTATTAGAACCTGCTGCACCCCAATGTGCACAACTGAATGATCTCTCAATACTTCAACATCCTCGATCTGGACGACACATTGTAACAATGGTTGAGCAACCCTGGTTCCCTTATAACCCCTCTGTAGTATCACGAACCGTTGGCGCATAGTTGATACCGAGTGCGCAATTTCATACACGAGTGGATGCAAAAGAACATAAGATATATGCTTCAAGCTCAATAAATACCCCACGATAAGGAATGAAAGAAGTGAAAATTTTTCCTACTAGCTCTGTAGCCTCTCAAAGATAAGTACAGACGTCTCCGTACCGATCCGCAAGACTCTACTAAACTCGTTCGTGACTAGTAGAACTTATGAACCTAGAGCTCTGATACCAACTTGTCACGACCCAAAATTCCACCACAGGCTTCGTGATGGCACTTAGTATCTAAGACTAGGTAAGCCGATTACAATTACAATTCAAGCCATTTTCTTTAATCGAAACCAACAGCAGAAATAATTATAGCACCTTTCCAAGACTAGTAATACCGAGTCACGAATTCTAACTGAATATATGCAATTATCTCAAAGATAGAATATACAAAACTGTTCGAATAAGTATTGACAGTACAATAAAATGGAAAGACTCCAAGGGACTGCGACGACCAAGCAGCTCTACCTTGAATCCTTGCGATCAGCACACTAACTCTGTCCGAGTCTGATATCTCCAATACCTTATTCTGCACAAAAATATGCATAAGTGTAGTATGAGTACACCACAGTCGCTACCCAGTAAGTATCAAGACTAACCTCAGTGGAGTAGTGACGAGGTACAGTCAAGACACTCACTAGTCAAATAACCTGTGTCATACTAAAATAATCAAAAACAAATAGCAGTGATAGCAATAATAATCCACTAGTGCTATAAACAGTAAGGCAGCAAGAACATCATAATTATTACTTAGACGAATAAGAAACACAAGAACATCCAATTAAAGAAGTCTTTCACATATAATCTCTTCAAATAAATACCCTCCAAATATATTTCTTCAAATAAGTATCCTTCGAAAATAAAACTCTTCCAAATAATATCTCATATCATAATCATAAAATACGGTTCTCGACCCCCTTTCATATTCTCACGGCACCTCGTGTCTATATCTCTAATCACAACCGCACGAACAACTCTCGTGCTAAATATTTCAATACATAAGATCCGCACAATTAATTTATTTTCAACAAAGTAAGGTTACAATTTTTTTAAAACCAAGTAAGAATTCAACAAAGAAATGAGCTTATTTTAGAAATAGTTTGAGTAAAGAAAAATAACATTTCAATTTAAATAAAACATCAGATAATTTATTGCTTCGGATGTAAAACTTATTAGTTTAAAACATAATAGTAACTTCTTTTATTTAAAATAACTCAGTCATCATAAACCGGTAAAAACGAGGAATATAAATCTTCAGAGTCTCGTACTAAAAATCTCAAGCCAACACAATACAACAAAGATTACAAACGCATAGTAAAATCAAATAATACATCACGGCAGATCACAAGGATTGACCTATCATGAAAATACAAAATAACCAAAGACAAGTGCAACCCTAGAGAGATGTCAACAAAAGGGCACTCCCGAGATACCGTCTCGTAGTCCCAAAAGTAAATGCTCAACAGGGGATCTCCCGAGGTACTGTCTCGTAGTCCCAAAAGTAAACATGCAAGACAGGGAGATCTCTTGAGATACCACCTCGTAGTCCCAAAGTAAATATGCAACAAACAACAATGCCCCCAGGCTATCACAAATCATCACAATTCAATTCCCGACATAGCCCACCTTGTCTCGCCACGTGTGCAATAATAAAGTAAATACCCGCCTTGTCTCGCCACACACGCATAATAATATTCCCACCTTGTCTCGCCACATGCGCAAACTCACACACACACACACACACACACACACACATATATATATATATATATATATAGCCCGCCTTGTCATGCCGCATGTGCATAAATCAATAGTAATAATAGCACGGCAGAAACCTCGTGCAAACCCCCAAACAAAACTTTCCAACAATATAACGTGCCAATATCACATCTCATAAATTGCACCTCAAGCGCTCAAATATTACAACATATCACAGATTTGCACATAAAGTGCTCCAATATTACAATTTATCACAGATTACACATCAAGTGCTCAAATATTACAACTTGCCACAAAATTCAACAATACATTATTTTCCACAATAAGGAGCCCATGGCTCGACCATAATGTGCACAAAATCTTAACATATATATCCAGGAGTGAACAACTCAACAAAATAATATTTCACATAAAAATCAAGGTGGCAATCACACCAAATCATCATATAAAAATAAATCCAACAAAACAAGGATTTAGGCAAGACAATTAAAGGATTTAATAAGTGCCAATAATTTTCAGTTTAATACATAAGGGTGTCTAAGGATTTTAACCAATGTAATTTGCACATATAAACTAAGTACGTACTCATCACCTCGTGTACATACTTTTCAATTACACAAATTGCACATAAGACTCAATGCTTAAGGGGAATTTTCCCCACTCAAAGTTAGGCAAGATACTTACCTTTTTGAAGTTATGCTGATATTCCAAAATTGCCTTCTTGCTTGAATTGACCTTCGAACAGCTCCATTCTATCCAGATTAATTATATAACTTCATTAAAATTTATCGGAAACAATTCAGGATAATAAAACTTTGACTTAAAAATTTATTCCAAAAAGTCAACAAAAGTCAATGCGGGGCCTTGCCTCTTGGAACCTATCATAATTTTCATGAAATTCGAATATCTATTCCGATACGAGTTCAACCATACCAATTTTATCGAATTCTAATAACAAATCAACCTCCAAATCTTAAATTTTTATTTTTGGAAGATTTTGCAAAAATCTTGATTTCTTCCATTTAAATCCGAATTAAACGATGCATATAACCATAGATTCATGAAATATAATCACTTTAGGATATAGAACACTTACCCCAACCAAACTTGTGAAAACTCCCTTCAGAATCACCCAAATCTGAGCTCCAAAAATTTAAAACGAAAATGGCTAAATGACTATTTTTCGTCCTTATGATTATGTCCAGTTACCGCTTCTGCGGACATATTTCCGCATTTGCGGCCTCGCTTTTGCGAACCAAGATGCGCACTTGCGATGCCTCCGCTTCTGCAAGCACAATGGTTGCCCCTGCGCTTCTGCGCAATTGTGGCCGCATCTGCGGCTTTCTCCATTAGCCTTTCCCAGGCCGCTTTTGCGGGGAAAATCCTCGCTTCTGCGATGGTCGCACCTGCGCCCGAAATTCCGCAGGTGCGATTCCAACAGTTGCTGCCATTTTCCAGCAGCTTTCTTCAACTCCAAATTGCTCCGTTAACCTTCCAAAATTCACCTGAGGCCCTCGAGACCTTAACCAAATATACCAACATGTCCCAAAATACAATACGAACTTAATCGAGGCTTCAAACCACGTCAAACAATGCCGAAATTACGAATCGCGCATCGAATCGAGTTATGAGTTTTCAAATCTTCCAAGTTCTATATTTTGCGCCGAAACGTATCAAATCAATCCGGAATGACTTCAAATTTTTCACACAAGTCATAAATGACATAATGGAACTCTTCAAATTTTCGGAGTCGAAACCTGACCTCGTTATCAAAAATTCTACCTTCGGTCAGAGTTTTCCAAAAATCTTCTATTTTTCAACTTTCGCCAAAATGTGTCCAAATCCAAATCTGAATATACGCCTATGTCCGAAATTATCAGGCGAAGCTATTTCCATCATCGAAATTCTATTTCGGGATCATTTTCTCAAAAGTCAACTCTCCGGTCAACTCTTTCCATTTAAACTTCTAAATAAGAATTGTTCTTTTAATTTAATTTTGAATCTTCCAAAAATTTAAACTCGGCCACACCCGCGGGTCATAATACATATTACGAATCTGCTCGAAACCTTAAGTTATTGAACGGGGCGCTAATTCTTAAAACGATAAGTCGGGCGTTACAGATGTACTCTTTCTTATGTTTTATAATTGTTGTAAACTTTTAATTTGTAAGTTCAAAAAAAAAAAAGCAAAATAGAAACTTGCAAATTAATTTGAAGTATTATTTATTATTCAATAAAAATATAAAACGAAAGCTTTCGTAGTTTGATCCTTACATATTGGTCTTATTAAATAATTTTTTGTAGTCACTTACTTTCAATTTTAAAATTTCAAATTTCAAATTTCAAATCTAAAACTTTAAAGTTTAAAGTTTAATTCTAAGCCTTAAAAGTTTGCAAACACTTAAGTATCAATAACATTGAATAAGAAAAACATAATATACTATAATAAAAAAAAAGTAACCCGGCCCGGTCCGGACTCGTTAAGCCCGGACGAGCCCTAATTAACCCAGATTTTCCCAACCCGTTACCAGCCCGGTTAGCCAGCCCACTATCCAGCTCGGACCACTAACCGGATGGGCTATTATTTTCGTATCCAGCCCGAGCCAGCCCGTTCGGTTAACACCCATACTTTGAACTAGACTAATAGAACTAGTTTTGAATTAGATTGAACAATTTTGAATTTGTTGTAATTACATAATTTTTGCTTGGTTTTGGATTGTGATGTTTAATTGAACTTTAATTTGTTAGTTTTAAAGTATTAATTGGATGTTTGGTTGAATTTGTGGTGAATTAGGGGTTGTATGTGGTGAATTAGTGGTTATTTGATGTGAATTGGGGGTATTGATATGCTGTTTTTATTTGACAGGTAGTGTAGCTACCAAAACATGCATTTTCTGCCAAAATTAATCCCAAAAAACCGACCAACCTTTGTCGGTAACTAATAAAAAAAATTAAATTGCAAAATACCGACCAATGTTGGTAGGTTAATGTACATTGAATTCCCAGAAATTCAACATTACCGACCAACTTTGGTCGGCAAGTTGGCTACCCTGTCCAAATTACCGACCAACGTTGGTCGATATTTATAAATTTTAATTATTTATAAAAAAATATATTTTTCAATACCGACTAAATTTGGTCGGTACGCAAAATTAATAAATTTAAAATACCGACCAACGTTGGTCAGTAAAATTAAATTATTAAAATAACATTCCGATCATTATTGGTCGGTAAGTCAATTAAATTATCAGATGGTCGTGTAGAGCATACCGACCAATGTTGGTTGGTAATTTTCGAACGACTTTGGTCGGTATGCTCTTCCGACCTTTAAAATATTGATCACACTTAAATGGTCGCGTTTTGGACAGTTATTGGCCATTACCGACCGATTTTGATCGGTTTTTGTGGACGATTCTTTTCGAATTTCTAGTAATAGTATTTCTTTTTATGTTTCTTTTCTTCTGATCTGATGTCAGGTCTAAGAAGTCAGGAACCTTCTTGAATTAAGTGGAAAAAACAAAAGGTGAGAACAAGTTGCAAGATTTAAAACAAATAAGGACCCATTAATGGCTTTAGATCATCAGCAATCATAGAGGCAAAGAAGGCGAGATAACTAAAAAGAAATTAATGGCTTTACTAGACTATTCAGAATATTAAAAAGTAAACACACAAACAAGTCAAGAGGATTCAACATCTACTATTTACACATAAAAAATAATTTTTTTCTTATATATACAATGTAACTTTTTGGCGAACGAGTTTATCTGAATTCTCTTCCGCCACCCTAACTCTGCCCATATGGGATAAGATGTAACCGAA
>AWOL01S0185674.1:0-15254 GCA_000715115.1 Nicotiana otophora | reverse complement strand
GCTTTTAGTAGCTTAACCCAGGTAGAGGATTGTTTCCTATGAGGATCCAGCTCATAGTTTCCGGGTAGAAGTACTCTTAGCCCAAGCTTGTTTTTTGTGGCTTAACTCGGTAGACCCATTTCGCCTAGGGAGATCCAACTCATAGTTACGGGTAGAAGTACTTTTCACCCAGGCTTCTTTTCGTAGCTGAACCAAGATAGAATCATTTCGCCTAGGGAGATTTAGCTCATAATTCCAGGTAGAAGTACTCTTCGCTCAGGTTGTTTTACATAGCTTAACCCAGGTGAACCTTCTATCCTAGGGGGATCCAGCACATAATTCTGGGTAGAAGTACTCCTCGCCCAAGTTGTTTTAAGTAGCATAACACAGGTAAAACCTTTTCGCCTAGGGGGATCCAGCGCATAGTTCCGGGTTGAAGTACTCTTCGCCCAGGCCATTTTTTGTAGGTTAACCCAAGTAGAACCTTTTCGCCTAGGGGAGCCCAGCTCATTGTTTCCAGGTAAAAGTACTTTTCTCTCGGGATATTTTACGTAGCTTAACCCAGGTAAAACCTTTTCGCCTAGGGGGATCCAACTCATAGTTCTAGATAGAAGTACTCTTCGCGAAGGATGGTTTATATAGGTTAACCCATGTAGAACCTTTTTACCTAGGGGGATACAACTCATAGTTCCGAGTAGAAGTACTCTTCACCCAGGCCATATTTTGTAGCTTAAAGCAGGTAGAACCTTTTCGCTTAGGGGGATCTAGCTCATAGTTTCCGGGTAGAAGTACTCTATGCTCAGGATGTTTTACGTAGCTTAACCCAGAAAAACCTTTTCGCCTAGGAGGATCCAAGTCATAGTTTTCGAGTAGAAGCGCTCTTCGCCCAGACTTGTTTTTCGTGACTTAACCCGGTAGAAGCATTTCGCCTAGGGAGATCCAACTCATAGTTCCAGGTAGAAGTACTATTCGCCCAGGATGCTATATGTAGCTTAACCCAGGTAGAACTTTTTTGCCTAGGGGAATCCGCTCATAATTCCGGGTAGAAGTACTATTTGCTCAGGTTGTTTTACGTGGCTTAACCCAGGTAGAACCTTTTCGCCTAGGGGGATCCAGCTCATAGTTCCGGGTAGAAGTACTTTTCGCCCAGGCTGCCTTTCGTAGCTTAACCCAGGTAGAACCGTTTCGCCTAGGGGGATTCAGCTCATAATTCTAGGTAGAAGTACTCTTCGCTCAGGTTGTTTTACGTAGCTTAACCCAGATAGAACCGTTTCTCCTTGGGTGATCCAGCTCATAGTTTCGGGTAGAAGTACTCTTTGCTCGGGTTGTTTTACGTGGCTTAACCCAGGTAGAAGATTTTCTCCTAGGAGGATCCAGCTCATAATTCTGGGTAGAAGTACTCTTCCTCCAGGGTGTTTTATGTAGCTTAACACAGGTAGAACCTTTTTGCCTATGGGGATCCATCTCATAGTTCCGCGGAGAAGTACTCTTTGCCCAGGCCTTTTTTCGTTTCTTAACCCAGGTAGAACCATTTTGCCTAAGGGAATTCAGCTAATAATTCCGGGTAGAAGTACTCTTCGCTCAGGTTATTTTACGTAGCTTAACACAGGTAGAACCTTTTTGCCTATGGGGATCCAACTCATAGTTCCGGGTAGAAGTACTCTTTGCCTAGTCCATTTTTCGTAGCTTAACCCAGGTTGAACCTTTTTGCCTAGGGGGTCCAGCTCATTGTTTCCGGGTAAAAGTACTTTTCGCTCGGGATGTTTTACGTAGCTTAACCCAGGTAAAACCTTTTCTCCAAGGGGGATCTAACTCATTGTTCCAGATAGAAGTACTCTTCGCGCAGGATGTTTTACGTAGCTTAACCCAGGTAGAACCTTTTCTTCTAGAGGGATACAGCTCATAGCTCAGAGTAGAAGTACTCTTCGCCCAAGCCGTTTTTTGTAGCTTAACCCAGGTAAAACCTTCTCTCCTAGGGAGATCTAGCTCATAGTTTCAGGGTAGAAGTACTCTTCGCTTAGGTTGTTTAACGTAGCTTAACCCAGGTAGAAGATTTTCTCCTAAGAGTATCCAGCTCATAGTTTCCGGGTATAAGTACTCTTCGCCCAGGCTTGTTTTTCGTGGCTGAACCCGGTAGAACCATTTCGCCTAGGGAGATTCAACTAATAGTTCTGGGTAGAAGTACTTTTCACCCAGGCTGCTTTTCGTAGCTTAACCAAGATAGAACCATTTCGCCTAGGGGGATTCAGCTCATAATTCCAGGTAGAAGTACTCTTCGCTCAGGTTGTTTTACGTAGCTTAACCCAGGTGAACCTTCTCTCCTAGGGGGATCCAACACATAATTCTGGGTAGAAGTACTCTCTACCCAGGTTGTTTTACATAGCTTAACACAGGTAGAACCTCTTCGCCTAAAGGGATCCAGCTCATAGTTCCGGGTAGAAGTACTCTTCGCTCAGGCTTGTTTTTCCGTGCTTAACCCGGTAGAACCATTTCGCCTAGGGAGATCCAACTCATAGTTCCGGGTAGAAGTACTCTTCGCTCAGGCTTGTTTTTCCGTGCTTAACCCGGTAGAACCATTTCGCCTAGGGAGATCCAACTCATAGTTCCGGGTAGAAGTACTCTTCGCTCAGGCTTGTTTTTCCGTGCTTAACCCGGTAGAACCATTTCGCCTAGGGAGATCCAACTCATAGTTCCGGGTAGAAGTACTCTTCGCTCAGGCTTGTTTTTCCGTGCTTAACCCGGTAGAACCATTTCGCCTAGGGAGATCCAACTCATAGTTCCGGGTAGAAGTACTCTTCGCTCAGGCTTGTTTTTCCGTGCTTAACCCGGTAGAACCATTTCGCCTAGGGAGATCCAACTCATAGTTCCGGGTAGAAGTACTCTTCGCTCAGGCTTGTTTTTCCGTGCTTAACCCGGTAGAACCATTTCGCCTAGGGAGATCCAACTCATAGTTCCGGGTAGAAGTACTCTTCGCTCAGGCTTGTTTTTCCGTGCTTAACCCGGTAGAACCATTTCGCCTAGGGAGATCCAACTCATAGTTCCGGGTAGAAGTACTCTTCGCTCAGGCTTGTTTTTCCGTGCTTAACCCGGTAGAACCATTTCGCCTAGGGAGATCCAACTCATAGTTCCGGGTAGAAGTACTCTTCGCTCAGGCTTGTTTTTCCGTGCTTAACCCGGTAGAACCATTTCGCCTAGGGAGATCCAACTCATAGTTCCGGGTAGAAGTACTCTTCGCTCAGGCTTGTTTTTCCGTGCTTAACCCGGTAGAACCATTTCGCCTAGGGAGATCCAACTCATAGTTCCGGGTAGAAGTACTCTTCGCTCAGGCTTGTTTTTCCGTGCTTAACCCGGTAGAACCATTTCGCCTAGGGAGATCCAACTCATAGTTCCGGGTAGAAGTACTCTTCGCTCAGGCTTGTTTTTCCGTGCTTAACCCGGTAGAACCATTTCGCCTAGGGAGATCCAACTCATAGTTCCGGGTAGAAGTACTCTTCGCTCAGGCTTGTTTTTCCGTGCTTAACCCGGTAGAACCATTTCGCCTAGGGAGATCCAACTCATAGTTCCGGGTAGAAGTACTTTTCACCGAGGTTGTTTTTCGTAGTTTAACCCAGGTAGAAGCGTTTCGCCTAGGGGGATTCAGCTCATAATTCCGGGTAGATGTACTCTTCGCTAAGGTTGTTTTAGGTAGCTTAACACAGGTAGAACCTTCTCGCCTAGGGGGATCCAGCTCATAGTTCCGGGTACAAGTACTTTTCGCCCAGGCTACGTTTCGTAGCTTAACCCAGGTAGAACCATTTTCCATAGGTTGATTCAGCTCATAATTCCATGTAGAAGTACTCTACGCTCAGGTTGTTTTACGTAGCTTAACCCAGGTAGAACCATTTTCCATAGGTTGATTCAGCTCATAATTCCATGTAGAAGTACTCTACGCTCAGGTTGTTTTACGTAACTTAACCCAGGTAAAACTTTTTCTCCTTGGGGATCTAACTCATAGTTCTAGTTACAAGTACTCTTCTCTTAGGTTGTTTTACGTAGCTTAACCCAGGTAGAGGATTGTTTCCTATGAGGATCAAGCTCATAATTCTGGGTAGAAGTACTTTTCGCCCAGGTTGTTTTACATAGCTTAACATAGGTATAACCTTTTCGCCTATGGGGATCCAGCTCATAGTTCCGGGTAGAATTACTCTTCGCCCAACCCATTTTTCGTAGCTTAACCCAGGTTGAACCTTTTCGCCTAGGGGGGTCCAGCTCATTGTTTCCGGGTAAAAGTACTTTTCACTCAGGCTGTTTTACGTAGCTTAACCCAGGTAAAACCTTTTCGCCAAGGGGATCCAACTTATTATTCCAGATAGAAGTACTATTCGCTCAAGATGTTTTACGTAGCTTAACCCAGGTAGAACCTTTTCGCCTAGGGGGATACAGCTCATAGTTCTGAGTAGAAATACTCTTCGCCCAGGCCGTTGTTTGTTGCTTAACCCAGGTAAAACCTTCTCGCCTAGGGGGATCTAGCTCATAGTTTCCGGGTAGAAGTACTCTTCGCTTAGGTTGTTTTACGTAGCTTAACCCAGGTAGAAGATCTTCTCCTACGAGGATCCAGCTCATAGTTTCCGGGTAGAAGTACTCTTCGCTTAGGTTGTTTTACGTAGCTTAACCCAGGTAGAAGATCTTCTCCTACGAGGATCCAGCTCATAGTTTCCGGGTAGAAGTACTCTTCGCTTAGGTTGTTTTACGTAGCTTAACCCAGGTAGAAGATCTTCTCCTACGAGGATCCAGCTCATAGTTTCCGGGTAGAAGTACTCTTCGCTTAGGTTGTTTTACGTAGCTTAACCCAGGTAGAAGATCTTCTCCTACGAGGATCCAGCTCATAGTTTCCGGGTAGAAGTACTCTTCGCTTAGGTTGTTTTACGTAGCTTAACCCAGGTAGAAGATCTTCTCCTACGAGGATCCAGCTCATAGTTTCCGGGTAGAAGTACTCTTCGCTTAGGTTGTTTTACGTAGCTTAACCCAGGTAGAAGATCTTCTCCTACGAGGATCCAGCTCATAGTTTCCGGGTAGAAGTACTCTTCGCTTAGGTTGTTTTACGTAGCTTAACCCAGGTAGAAGATCTTCTCCTACGAGGATCCAGCTCATAGTTTCCGGGTAGAAGTACTCTTAGCCCAAGCTTGTTTTTTGTGGCTTAACTCGGTAGGACCATTTGGGCTAGGGAGATCCAACTCATAGTTACGGGTAGAAGTACTTTTCACCCAGGATGCTTTTCGTAGCTTAACCAAGATAGAATCATTTCGCCTAGGGGGATTTAGCTCATAATTCCAGGTAGAAGTACTCTTCGCTCAGGTTGTTTTACATAGCTTAACCCAGGTGAACCTTCTATCCTAGGGGGATCCAGCACATAATTCTAGGTAGAAGTACTCCTCGCCCAAGTTGTTTTACGTAGCATAACACAGGTAAAACCTTTTCGCCTAGGGGGATCCAGCGCATAGTTCCGGGTTGAAGTACTCTTCGCCCAGGCCATTTTTCGTAGGTTAACCCAAGTAGAACCTTTTCGCCTAGGGGAGTCCAGCTCATTGTTTCCAGGTAAAAGTACTTTTCTCTCGGGATATTTTACGTAGCTTAACCCAGGTAAAACCTTTTCGCCTAGGGGGATCCAACTCATAGTTCTAGATAGAAGTACTCTTCGCGAAGGATGGTTTATATAGGTTAACCCATGTAGAACCTTTTTGCCTAGGGGGATACAACGCATAGTTCCGAGTAGAAGTACTCTTCACCCAAGCCATATTTTGTAGCTTAAAGCAGGTAGAACCTTTTCGCCTAGGGGGATCTAGCTCATAGTTTCCGGGTAGAAGTACTCTATGCTCAGGATGTTTTACGTAGCTTAACCCAGATAAAACCTTTTTGCCTAGGAGGATCCAAGTCATAGTTTCCGAGTAGAAGCGTTCTTCGCCCAGACTTGTTTTTTGTGACTTAACCCGGTAGAAGCATTTCGCCTAGGGAGATCCAACTCATAGTTCCGGGTAGAAGTACTATTCGCCCAGGATGCTATATGTAGCTTAACCCAGGTAGAACTTTTTTGCCTAGGGGAATCCGCTCATAATTCTGGGTAGAAGTACTATTTGCTCAGGTTGTTTTACGTGGCTTAACCCAGGTAGAACCTTTTCGCCTAGGGGGATGCAGCTCATAGTTCCGGGTAGAAGTACTTTTCGCCCAGGCTGCCTTTCGTAGCTTAACCCAGGTAGAACCTTTTTGCCTATGGGGATCCATCTCATAGTTCCGCGGAGAAGTACTTTTCACCCAGACTGCTTTTCGTAGCTTAACCAAGATAGAACCATTTCGCCTAGGGGGATACAGCTCATAGCTCAGAGTAGAAGTACTCTTCGCTCAGGTTGTTTTACATAGCTTAACCCAGGTAGAACCTTTTTGCCTATGGGGATCCATCTCATAGTTCCGCGGAGAAGTACTTTTCACCCAGACTGCTTTTCGTAGCTTAACCAAGATAGAACCATTTCGCCTAGGGGGATACAGCTCATAGCTCAGAGTAGAAGTACTCTTCCTCCAGGGTGTTTTATGTAGCTTAACACAGGTAGAACCTTTTTGCCTATGGGGATCCATCTCATAGTTCCGCGGAGAAGTACTCTTTGCCCAGGCCTTTTTTCGTTTCTTAACCCAGGTAGAACCATTTTGCCTAAGGGAATTCAGCTAATAATTCCGGGTAGAAGTACTCTTCGCTCAAGTTATTTTACGTAGCTTAACACAGGTAGAACCTTTTTGCCTATGGGGATCCAACTCATAGTTCCGGGGAGAAGTACTCTTTGCCTAGTCCATTTTTCGTAGCTTAACCCAGGTTGAACCTTTTTGCCTAGGGGGTCCAGCTCATTGTTTGCGGGTAAAAGTACTTTTCGCTCAGGATGTTTTACGTAGCTTAACCCAGGTAAAACCTTTTCGCCAAGGGGGATCTAAATCATTGTTCCAGATAGAAGTACTCTTCGCGCAGGATGTTTTACGTAGCTTAACCCAGGTAGAACCTTTTCTTCTAGGGGGATACAGCTCATAGCTCAGAGTAGAAGTACTCTTCGCCCAAGCCGTTTTTTGTAGCTTAACCCAGGCAAAACCTTCTCTCCTAGGGAGATCTAGCTCATAGTTTCAGGGTAGAAGTACTCTTCGCTTAGGTTGTTTAATGTAGCTTAACCCAGGTAGAAGATTTTCTCCTAAGAGTATCCAGCTCATAGTTTCCGGGTATAAGTACTCTTCGCCCAGGCTTGTTTTTCGTGGCTGAACCCGGTAGAACCATTTCGCCTAGGGAGATTCAACTAATAGTTCTGGGTAGAAGTACTTTTCACCCAGGCTGCTTTTCGTAGCTTAACCAAGATAGAACCATTTCGCCTAGGGGGATTCAGCTCATAATTCCAGGTAGAAGTACTCTTCGCTCAGGTTGTTTTACGTAGCTTAACACAGGTAGAACCTTTTCGCCTAGGAGGATCCAACTCATAGTTTTGGGTAGAATTACTCTTTGCCTAGGCCATTGTTCGTAGCTTAACCCTGGTAGAACCTTTTCGCCTAGGGGGTCCAGCTCATTGTTTCCAGGTAAAAGTACTTTTCTCTCAGGATGTTTTACGTAGCTTAACCGAGGTTAAACCTATTCTCCTAGGGGGATCTAACTAATAGTTCTAGATAGAAGTACCCCTTCGCGAAGGATGTTTTATGTGGGTTAACCCAGGTAGAACCTTTTCGCCTAGGGGGATACAACTCATAGTTCTGAGTAGAAGTGCTCTTCGCCCATGCCGTTTTTAGTAGCTTAACCCAGGTAGAACCTTTTCGCCTAGGGGGATCTTGCTCATAATTTCCGGGTAGAAGTACTACACGCTCAGGATGTTTTACGTAGCTTAACCCCGGTAAAACCTTTTCTCCTAGGGTGATCCAGCTCATAATTCTGGGTAGAAGTACTCTTCGGTTAGGATGTTTTACGTAGCTTAACCCAGGTAGAAACTTTTTGCCTAGGAGGATCCAGCTCATAGTTTCCAGGTAGAAGTACTCTTCGCCCAGGCTATTTTTCATAGCTTAATCCAGGTAGAACCTTTTCTGCCCAGGAGGACTCAGCTCAAAGTTTCGGGTAGAAGTACTCATCCCTCAAGTTGTGTTTCTTCACTTAACCCTGGTAGAACCTTTTCCCCTAAGGGTATCCAGCTCATTGTTCCGAGTAGAAGTACTTTTCGCCCTGGCTATTTTTCGTAGCTTAACCCAGGTAGAACCTTTTCGCCTAGGGAGGTCCAGCTCATTGTTTCCTTGTAAAAGTACTCTTAGCTCAGGATGTTTTACATAGCTTAACCCAGGTAAAACCTTTTCGCCTAGGGGGATCCAACACATAGTTCCAGATAGAAGTACTCTTCGCTCAGGATGTTTAGCCTAGCTTAACCCAGATAGAACCTTTTCGCCTAGGGGGATACAGCTCATAGTTCCGGGTAGAAGTACTCTTCGCCCGTGCCGTTTTTTGTAGCTTAACCCAGGTAGAACTTTTTCTCCTAGGGGGATCCAGATCATAGTTTCCGGGCTGAAGTACTCTCGCTGAAGATGTTTTACGTAGCTTCAACCAGGTAACACTTTTTCGCCTAGGAGGATCCAACTCATAGTTCTAGGTACAAATACTCTTCGCTTAGTATGTTTTACGTAGCTTAACCCAGGTAGAAGCTTCTCTCCAAGGAGGATCCAGCTCAAAGTTTCCGGGTAGAAGTACTCTTCGCCCAGACTTGTGTTTTGTGGCTTAACCCGGTAGAACCATTTCGCCTATGGAGATCCAACTCTTACTTCCAGATAGAAGTACTATTCGCCCTGGATGCTTTACGTAGCTTAACCCAGGTAGAACATTTTTGCCTAGGGGGATTCAAGTCATAATTCTGGGTAGAAGTACTCTTCGCTCAGGTTGTTTTACGTAGCTTAACCTAGGTAGAACCGTTTCTCCTAGGGTGATCCAGCTCATAGTTTTGAGTAGAAGTACTCTTCGCCCGGGTTGTTTTATGTAGCTTAACCCAGGTAGAACCTTTACGCCAAGGGAGATCCAGTTCATAGTTTCGGGTAGAAGTACTTTTCGCCCAGGCTATTGTTCGTAGCTTAACCCATGTAGAACCTTTTCGCATAGGAGGATCCAGCTCAAAGTTTCGGGTAGAAGTACTCTTCGCTCAAGTTGTTTTTCGTATCTTAACCCAGGTAGAACCTTTTCTACTAGGGTTATCCAGCTCAATGTTCTGAGTAGATGTACTCTTCTCCCATGCTGTTTTACGTAGCTTAACCCAGGTAAAATCTTTTCGCCTAAGGGGATCCAGCTCATAGTTCCGGGTAGAAGTACTCTTCGCCCGTGCCATTTTTTGTAGCTTAACCCAGGTAGAACCTTTTCGCTTAGGGGGATCCAGATCATAGTTTCGGGGTAGAAGTACTCTCGCTCAAGATGTTTTACGTAGCTTCAACCAGGTAAAACCTTTTCGCCTAGGGGGATCCAACTCATAGTTCTAGGTACCAATACTCTTCGCTTAGGATATTTTACGTAGCTTAACCCAGGTAGAAGCTTTTCGCCTAGGAGGATCAAGCTCAAAGTTTCCTGGTAGAAGTGCTCTTCGCCCAGACTTGTTTTTTGTGGCTTAACCCGATAGAACCATTTCGCCTATGGAGATCTAACTCATAGTTCCGGATCGAAGTACTATTCACCCTGGATGATTTACATAGCTTAACCCAGGTACAACCTTTTTGCCTAGGGTGATTCAGCTCATACTTCCGGGTAGAAGTACTATTCGCTGAGGTTGTTTTACGTAGCTTAACCCAAGTAGAACCGTTTCTCGTTGGGTGATCCAGCTCATAGTTTCAGGTAGAAGTACTCTTCGCCCGGGTTGTTTTACGTAGCTTAACCCAGGTAGAACCTTTTCGCCTAGGGAGATCCAGCTCATAGTTCCGGGTAGAAGTACTTTTCGCCCAGGCTATTTTTCGTAGCTTAACCCATGTAGAACCTTTTTGCATATGAGGATCCAGCTCAAAGTTCCGGGTAGAAGTACTCTTCGCTCAAGTTGTTTTTCGTATCTTAACCCAGGTAGAACCTTTTCTACTAGGGGTATCCAGCTCAATGTTCTGAGTAGATGTACTCTTCTCCCATGCTGTTTTACGTAGCTTAACCCAGGTAAAATCTTTTCGCCTAAGGGGATCCAGCTCATAGTTCCGGGTAGAAGTACTCTTCGCCCGTGCCATTTTTTGTAGCTTAACCCAGGTAGAACCTTTTCGCTTAGGGGGATCCAGATCATAGTTTCGGGGTAGAAGTACTCTCGCTCAAGATGTTTTACGTAGCTTCAACCAGGTAAAACCTTTTCGCCTAGGGGGATCCAACTCATAGTTCTAGGTACCAATACTCTTCGCTTAGGATATTTTACGTAGCTTAACCCAGGTAGAAGCTTTTCGCCTAGGAGGATCAAGCTCAAAGTTTCCTGGTAGAAGTGCTCTTCGCCCAGACTTGTTTTTTGTGGCTTAACCCGATAGAACCATTTCGCCTATGGAGATCTAACTCATAGTTCCGGATCGAAGTACTATTCACCCTGGATGATTTACATAGCTTAACCCAGGTACAACCTTTTTGCCTAGG
This sequence comes from Nicotiana otophora, assembly GCA_000715115.1. Classification (NCBI taxonomy): domain Eukaryota; kingdom Viridiplantae; phylum Streptophyta; class Magnoliopsida; order Solanales; family Solanaceae; genus Nicotiana; species Nicotiana otophora. The sequence continues at coordinate 4,666 of AWOL01S0185674.1, read as the reverse complement.
GTGATTCAGCTCATACTTCCGGGTAGAAGTACTATTCGCTGAGGTTGTTTTACGTAGCTTAACCCAAGTAGAACCGTTTCTCGTTGGGTGATCCAGCTCATAGTTTCAGGTAGAAGTACTCTTCGCCCGGGTTGTTTTACGTAGCTTAACCCAGGTAGAACCTTTTCGCCTAGGGAGATCCAGCTCATAGTTCCGGGTAGAAGTACTTTTCGCCCAGGCTATTTTTCGTAGCTTAACCCATGTAGAACCTTTTTGCATATGAGGATCCAGCTCAAAGTTCCGGGTAGAAGTACTCTTCGCTCAAGTTGTTTTTCGTATCTTAACCCAGGTAGAACCTTTTCTACTAGGGGTATCCAGCTCAATGTTCCGAGTAGATGTACTCTTCTCCCACGCTGTTTTACGTAGCTCAACCCAGATAAAACCTTTTCGCCTAAGGGGATCCAGCTCATAGTTCCGAGTAGATTTACTCTTCGCTCAGGTAGTTTTACGTAGCTTAACCCCGGTAGTACCTTTTCTCCTAGGGGGCTCCCGCTCATAGTTTTAGGGTAGAAGTACTCTTCGCCCTGCCTTATTTTTCTTAGCTTAACCCAGCTAGAATCTTTTCCCCTAGGGGGATCCACCTCATAGTCCGGTTAGAAGTACTCATCGCCTAGGTTATTTTTCGAAGATTAACCCAGGTAAAACCTTTTCGCCTAGGGGGATCCATCTCATAGTTCCGAGTAGAAGTACTCTATGCCCACTCTGTTTTACGTAGCTTAACCCAGGTAGAAACGTTTTTACCTAGGGGGATCCAGTTCAATGTTTTGTGTAGAATTAGTCTTCGCTCAGGAAGTTTTACGTAGCTTAACCCATCTAGAACCCTTTCGCCTAGGGGGATCCAGCACATAGTTCCGGGTAGAAGTACTCTTCGCCCAGGTTGTTTCTTGTATCTTAACCCTGGTAAAACCTTTTTGCCTAGGGGGATACAACTCATAATTCCGTGTAGAAATTCTCTTCGTCTAGGCTTACTTTTCGTAGCTTAACCCAAGTAGAACTTTTTCGCCTAGTGGGATCCAACTCATAGTTTCATGTAGAAGTACTGTTCGCTCAAGTTGTTTTACATAGATTAACCCAGGTAGAACCTTCTCGCCTAGGGGGATCTAGCTCATAGTTCCGGATAGAATAACTCTTCTCCCAGGTTGTTTTACGTAGCTTAACCTAGGTAAAACCGTTTCTCCTAGGGTGATCTAGCTCATCGTTCTGGGTAGAAGTACTCATCGCCCGGGTTGTTTTATGTAGCTTAACCCAGGTAGAACCTTTCACCTAGGGAGATCCAGCTCATAGTTCCGGGTAGAAGTACTTTTTGCCCAGGCTATTCTTCGTAGCCTAACCCAGGTAGAACCTTTTCGCCTAGGGGGATCCAGCTCAAAGTTCCGGGAAGAAGTACTCTTCGCTCAAGTTGGTTTTTTATAGCTTAACCCTGGTAGAACCTTTTCCCCTAGGGGTATCTAGCTCATTGTTCCTGGTCATTGTTTTCGGCTAAAAGTACTCTTCACTCGGGATGTTTTACGTAGCTTAACCCAGGTAAAATCTTTTCGCCTAGGGGGATCCAACTCATAGTTCTGGGTAGAAGTACTCTTCGACCAGGCAGTTTTTCATAGCTTAACACAAGTAGAACCTTTTCTCCTAGGGGGATCTAGATCATAGTTTCTGGGTAGAAGTACTCTTCACCCGGGTTGTTTTATGTAGCTTAACCCAGGTAGAACCTTTTCACCTAGGGAGATCCAGCTCATAGTTCCGGGTAGAAGTACTTTTCGCCCAGGCTATTTTTCGTAGCTTAACCCAGGTAGAACCTTTTTGCCTAGGGGGATCCAGATCAAAGTTCCGGGTAGAAGTACTCTTCGCTCAAGTTGTGTTTTTTAGCTTAACCTAGGTAGAACCTTTTCCCCTAGGGGTATCTAGCTCATTGTTCTAGGACCAAGTACTTTTACCTTAAGATGTTTTACGTAGCTTAACCCAGGTAGATGTTTTTCGCCTAAGAGGATCCAGCTCATAGTTTCCGGGTAGAAGTACTCATCGCCCTGGCTGCTTTTTGTAGATTAACCCAGGTATAACCGTGTCGCCTAGGGGGATTCAGCTCCTAATTCCAAATAGAAGTACTCTTCGCCCAGGCCATTTTTCATAGCTTAACCCAGGTAGAACCTTTTTGCCTAGGGGAATCCAGTTTATTATTTTCGGTTAGAAGTACTCTTTGCCCAGGTTGTTTTTCGAAGCTTAACCCAAGTAAAACCTTTTCACCTAGGGGGATCCAGCTCATAGTTCCGAGTAGAAGTATTCTACGCCCACGCTGTTTTACGTAGCTTAACCCAGGTAGAACCTTTTTTGCCTAGGGTGATCCATTTCAATGTTCTGGGTAGAAGTACTCTTCGCACGGGTAGTTTTACGTAGCTTAACCCATGTAGAACCTTTGCGCCCAGGGGGATCCAGCTCATAGTTCTAGGTAGATGTACTCTTTGCCCAGGTTGTTATTCGTACCTTAACCCATGTAAAACTTTTTTGCCTAGGGGAATACAACTCATAATTCCGTGTAGAAGTACTCTTCGTCGAGGGTTACTTTTCGTAGCTTAACCCATGTAGAACATTTTCGCCTAGGGGGATCCAACTCATAGTTTCGTGTAGAAGTACTGTTTGCTAAGGTTATTTTACATAGATTAACCCAAGTAGAACCTTCTCATCTAGGGGGATCTAGCTCATAGTTCCGGGTAGAAGATTTCTTCTCCCAAGTTGTTTTACGTAGCTTAACCCAGGTAAAACCGTTTCTCCTAGGGTGATCCAGCTCATAGTTTCGAGTAGAAGTACTCTTCACCCAGGTTGTTTTATGTAGCTTAAACCAGGTAGAACCTTTTCACCTAGGGAGATCTAGCTTATACTTCCGGGTATATGTACTTTTCGCCCAGGTTATTTTTCGTAGCTTAATCGACGTAGAACCTTTTCGCCTAGGGGGATCCAGCTCAATGTTCCGGGTAGAAGTACTCTTTGCTCAAGTTGTTTTTCGTAGCTTAACCCAGGTAGAACCTTTTCCCCTAGGGGTATCTAGCTCATTGTTCCAAGTAGATGTACTTTTCTCCCATGGTGTTTTACGTAGATTAACCCAGGTAAAACATTTTCGCCTAGGGGGATCCAGCTCATAGTTGCGGGTAGATGTACTCTCCGCCCAGACCATGTTTCGTAGCTTAACCCAGGTAGAACCTTTTCGCCCAGGGGGATCCACCTCATTGTTTCCGGGTAAAAGTACTCTTCGCTCGGAATGTTTTACGTAGCTTAACCCAGGTAAAATCTTTCCGCCTAGGGGGATCCAACTCATAGTTATGGATAGAAGTACTCTTCGCCCAAGCCGATTTTCGTAGCTTAACCCAGGTAGATGCTTTTCTCCTAGGGGGATCTAGCTCAGAGTTTCTGGGTAGAAGTACTCTTCTCTCACGATATTTTACTTAGCTTAACCCAGATAAAACCGTTTCATTTAGGGGGATCCAACTCATAGTTCTAGGTACAAGTACTCTTCGCTTAGGCCATTTTTCGTAGCTTAACCCAGGTAGATGCTTTTCTCCTAGGGGGATCTAGCTCAGAGTTTCTGGGTAGAAGTACTCTTCTCTCACGATATTTTACTTAGCTTAACCCAGATAAAACCGTTTCATTTAGGGGGATCCAACTCATAGTTCTAGGTACAAGTACTCTTCGCTTAGGCCATTTTTCGTAGCTTAACCCAGGTAGAACATTTTCTCCTAGGGGGACCCAACTCATACTTTTCGGGTAGAAGTACTCTTCGCTCAGGATGTTTTACGTAGCTTAACCCAGATAAAACTTTTTCGCCTAGGGGGATCCAACTCATAGTTCTAGGTACAAGTACTTTTCACTTAAGATGTTTTACGTAGCTTAACCCAGGTAGAAGTTTTTCGCCTAGGAGGATCCAGCTCATAGTTTCCGGGTAGAAGTACTCTTCGCCTTGGCTGTTTTTCGTAGATTAACCCATGTAGAATCGTGTCGCCTATGGGTATTCAGCTCCTAATTCCGGGTAGAAGTACTCTTCGCCCAGGCCATATTTCGTAGCTTTATCCAGGTAGAACCTTTTTTCCTAGGGGGATCCAGTTTATCATTTCCCGGTAGAAGTACTGTTCACTCAAGTTATTTTTCGTAGCTTAACCCAGGTAGAACCTTCTCGCCTAGAGGGATCTTGCTCATAGTTCCGGGTAGAAGTACTCTTCGCCCTGGTTGTTTTACGTAGCTTAACCCAGGTAGAACCATTTCTCCTAGGGTGATCCAGCTCATAGTTTCAGGTAGAAGTACTCTTCGCTCAATTTGTTATTTTGTTGCTTAACCCAGATAGAACCTTTTCCCCTAGGGGTATCCAGTTCATTGTTCCGAGTAGATGTACTCTTATCCCATGTTGATTTACGTAACTTAACCCAGGCAAAACCTTTTCCCCTAGGGGGATTGAGCTCATAGTTCCGGGTAGATTTACTTTTCGCTCAGGTTGTTTTACGTAGCTTAACCCAGGTAGTACCTTTTCGCCTAGGAGGATCCAACTCATAGTTTCAGGGTAGAAGTACTCTTCGCTCAGGATGTTTTACGTAGCTTAACCCAGGTAGTAGTTTTTCGCCTAGGAGGATCCAGCTCATAGTTTCAGGTA
>AWOL01S0185666.1:0-11657 GCA_000715115.1 Nicotiana otophora | reverse complement strand
CTACATTATGTGATGGTGGCTTAAAGTTAAGTGGGGGAGCCTCACCGTTTACGATTGGATCGCGTGGTTGTCTGCTTGTGCGGTTTCTGGTTATCGGTGCATTGTAGGATTATTTATGACTAAGGAAAGGAAACACTAGGAGTAATTTGAGCAAGTAACTTAATAAATGTATGCAAAACTTCGTCTTATCGATTTAGGTGCAGGTTTTGGAAAGACTTAGAGTATATGCTTCTTGTGGATGTAATGTGCAAGTAAAAGGATTCAGCCAATTTCTTCTTCGAGAGGGTATTCATATAGTGGTAGAGAGTTAGATTTTGGTCATGTTCGAGATCAAGTCGGAATGGGTGATTCTCAACAACGTTCCAGTGAGTTCTAGGATTTAACTGCGATGCCTAAGGATTTCGGGTTTATTGTGTTAAGGATCGAGTTTTGCAGTGGATTGTGAACGAGACTTGGAGTGTTCTATGTTATCACCGGGTAAGCGGTGCAGTATTGGAGGAAAGGAAGAAATATCCTCGAATTTGTGTAAAGTCATGTAGAATGGGTATACCAGTTAGAGATACTATTGTGCGCGTAAGCAGGTATGAGATAAGTCATAGGTATTGAGACGATGTGGTCTTGCGATTCGGGTAGCTCGGGATGAGTGCGAATTGAGTTTGTTATGTTGTGAATTAGCTATCATATCTCTGAGTCAGGTCAAAGGTAAACTGAAAGAAGTTGGGTTGGTTAGTAATGGTTGAATTAGCATGATTGTGGCAATGATCAGTTCCTTCGTTGTGTGAAGTTATACATATGGTTTGTGGTTGTACGTGCATGCTTGACAACCATCATGACCTGATTGATTTGGGAGGTATTTGATTCAAGTGGTTTTGTTGTGTAAATAGATTCCGAAAGAGTTATGACGGTTTAGATCACGGTTTGAGGTAGTATTTTTTGCGGTTTGGTAATTCAGTTGCATGTCGCATGTGATCTTCGGAAATGAGCTAAGTGAAAGGTTTCTTACCGATGAAGTGTTATGCTACTGGTAATTCAGGAGTTATGATGAATTCTGATACTCTCACATAGTGGCATTTTAAGTGTAGTGAGCGGCATGGAAATTTGAGTTGAGGATCAAGGTTGCGATTCGGTGTTGTCAAGAATGTCACATGCTCGGATGGGCAGAGGATAATTCAGATGTTCAGAGTAAGCGGGCATTTTCTTTAGTGTCACACGAGGGTGGTATTCTATGGAAGGGGCACTGTGTATTGAATTGTGGATTGTGGGTTACCTTATAGGATTTGTACAGTTGGTAGTACGGATGTGAAGACTTGGCTACCCAGCCAGAAGGTTGTGGGAGCGTACCCCATAGGGAAATTATATGAGTGTGACATGCTAGTCACTTGATTGTTAAAGATCGAAACCAAGTACAGAGATTTTTGGGTACTATCATTAATGTGAGAGTTTATGCCTGGAAGATGCTCTATTCCTTTGGGTGTGAACTGTGGGGGGTTGTGCCGGATTGAGACGGCTTGATTATTCACATGTGTGTTGAGACCATGTGTAGATTGTGGTGTCATTTGAGTAGGATGGCTCTCGAGATGCATGTCATTTATCGCACCTTAGTTGTACTGGGTTTTGTGGCGTATTGCGATATCTGTCTCCCAGAGTTGTATTTTTTGCACTTGGCGTGCTTGTGGATGATATTCAGTATTCCGTAGGTAGAAGCATTATGGCTTGATGGGTATGTCCTTACTTATTGTTATGAGTAGGTCATGTGGCATGCCGCCACAAGTACGTTATTTGCTCGTCGAATATGCTCGCTCATCGAATATAGTATAGAAAATATCGTATCCACATGGATTGGAGTTAAACAGTGTTTTCATAATTTACAACTTTATTGCTATTCAAGATGATCAACAATTTAGATTTGTGTGCATTAAAACTAATATTAACTAAAAGTCTAACTATTGGCTAATGACAATTGCAACAAGAGTAGGCAAGAAGATATCAAGGGGAGAAAATAGGGGTTGATTAGATAGGTGTAAGATACTAGTTCGGGAATTAACTCTATTTGATTCACTTCTAAGGTTCAAGTGAGTCTCTCGAATTCACTCAATTATTAGTTCAACGTTTAGTAGAAACTTCTCTCTCGATTAAGTGTCAACCTCACAATATAAACTAAGTTAAGCTCAATGAAGATATGCAAGAATTCGTAGTGGATTAGTATTTAGGAGAACCTCTTTCGATTATCCTCCTAACTGTGTCTAAACAATAATTCAACTAGCCTTTTTCGATTACTAAGAAAAATCAACGAATTCAACTAACAGGATAATGCAAAATATCACAAATTATGGCTCTTTTGATTACATAAACACGTGAATATGTATGCAATAATAAAAATACCCAAAGCGATTCAATACATAAAACTAGAGTTAATATCCATAAACAATTCTCAAAACACTAAATCCATCAATCTCTAAGGATGAATTACTCTATGGATATGGAAAAATTCATCACAATTAAGTTTAAGTCAGAGAAAAACATAAAACATCCAAACCCTTGTCTTGATTGAGGATGAATGGTGAAATCCTTATGCTCTTGCTTCTCCCTCTTCTCCTTAGCTTACTTAGGTCTAAATTATGTCCAAAGTCCTCAAAATACCGTTTTCCATGTATATATATACCGAGTAGGGTCGAGCCCAAACAAATACACCTTCTCCTACGAGAAATAGGACACTTTTCTCGGACAGGACGTGCGTGGACGCACACCTGGAAGTGTGCTCGCGCATGTGATCACGTATTTTTCACCCTGTTCTGCCTTTAGTGCACGCCCAATAGGCGACCAGTGCTCGTCCGTGCACGTGGGTGGAGTTCTGTTGCAAATTTGGAAAAATATAAAACATGAAAGTTGTAGCTCTTTTAAACATCTTTCTAACGATATATTGTGAAGCCCAAACGGACTTCTGAATGAAAAGTTATGTGCATTTTACTGGACAATGCGCAAGATGCCTGCTCGATTCTTTATTTCGTTCTTAAAATGCACTATCATCCGTTGATCCCAAACACGATCCCGACTTAATCATTGGGCTTTTACTTAGATTTCAAAGCTCCCGAATAGCTTGAATTTATTCTATAACATCTACATATATCTTAAATCACTCCTACAAGATATAAAATACACAATTAGTGCAAAACACTAGCGATTAAAGCTCCAACTCAATTAAAGTGCAGTAAATTAGAGTGTAATAACTAAAATATGAGATTATAGCCTACCATCAACATCCCACATTTAAACCATTGCTCGTCCTCGAGCAATCAAACTACGNTTCGTCCTCAAGCAATCAAACTACACTTCACATGGACACGACCTTTTTTAAACAACTCTCATAACTCATCATACCAAGAATATTTAAAATAGACTAAGCATAATAGTGTAACATCTTCACCTCAAGAATTAACTCACAAGCACCACGCACTATTCACAACTTACTTACTCTAACATAGAGGTCAACGATATTACCTTTCCTTCATGAATCAAGTGCCCTCACACAACAAAAGAGAGTAGTTCCGCACACAATAAAAATTAAGAACAATTAGGAACTCAAGATAGAAAGAATTCACTCACTCTCAGAAACAACATTCACATGCCACAAAATATGAACCATAAGCTTACCCGTAGTGTACTACTATACTAATTGAGTTCGTTCAGCTTAGGATCAAGTGGGACTTCATATGGTGGTAATGTAGGCTGCGGGACAGGTATAATACATTTATATATAAGGGTGACTACACATCCCTGAGCACTTTAATACATACATTTCATTGTTAAAACCTCACACTTATGTCAAACCAATACTCCACCTTTACATCAATTTACATTAACTCCCAACTTCTTTTAGCACAGTTACATCAAGAGTTACCACTTATCAATGATATTTTTCACCATCATACAATTAATCTTTTTTTTCAATTTAAGTGACTCTTTCTTTTTCAAAACAATGCACCTTTCTCCTTATTTCAATAGTTTCACTCAAAAGCTAAACCAACCACCCCACACTTCAACTTTTACAAAGTTCATAAGAAATTCAAGTGTTCACGAGAGGTAAATGGTTCAAATAGATGGTCAATTCAAACAAAAAGGTAAGGCTTGAAATGTGGTTGCCAAAGAAACATGATTACAGGCTCAACATGGTTAACTATGATACATAACAAGGTGGTGGGTAAATTATATAGTTGGCTCAACAAAGAAATACCTATATCACTTCCAAGACTGAACAAAACTACTATTTCGCTTTGCAAACATACGGGGCAAGCTATAGACATCAAATGCAATGCACAGAATAATACAAACCTCACACACACATGGCACATAACTCACTCAGGATTGATTTATCAAGACACTCTCTAGTCAAAGAAGTTAAGCAAAGTTAAGATCATACACTTTAAGGTACTTATACAAGAGTAAAAACTGAGCCTAAGCGTCACAACTAAAGCATTCACTATTCTCAAGGCATAACAAAGTCAAGAGATATTTCTTCCATTTCAAACCATAGCACAAGGTTTTTTACTCCTAACAAAAATAAAAACTAACTACACCCGGTTCAAACAAAACCCTTGAAAAAGAACTGTGGCACAAAGAAAAACAAAGGGAGAATTAATACACTAACTACAAAAGGAAATCTTTTTGTATTTTTCTTTCGACTTAAGAAACCCGTCAAATAATATCTATCGTCGAGAAAAATCAAAAAATTTAAAATTTTAATGGTTTTTTCAATTTTTTTCTATCTCTAACTACTAAAATAAACAAAATTAAAATACATATACATATACATACAACATACAAATNACATAACAAGGTGGTGGGTAAATTATATAGTTGGCTCAACAAAGAAATACCTATATCACTTCCAAGACTGAACAAAACTACTATTTCGCTTTGCAAACATACGGGGCAAGCTATAGACATCAAATGCAATGCACAGAATAATACAAACCTCACACACACATGGCACATAACTCACTCAGGATTGATTTATCAAGACACTCTCTAGTCAAAGAAGTTAAGCAAAGTTAAGATCATACACTTTAAGGTACTTATACAAGAGTAAAAACTGAGCCTAAGCGTCACAACTAAAGCATTCACTATTCTCAAGGCATAACAAAGTCAAGAGATATTTCTTCCATTTCAAACCATAGCACAAGGTTTTTTACTCCTAACAAAAATAAAAACTAACTACACCCGGTTCAAACAAAACCCTTGAAAAGGAACTGTGGCACAAAGAAAAACAAAGGGAGAATTAATACACTAACTACAAAAGGAAATCTTTTTGTATTTTTCTTTCGACTTAAGAAACCCGTCGAATAATATCTATCGTCGAGAAAAATAAAAAATTTTAAAATTTTAATGGTTTTTTCAATTTTTTCTATCTCTAACTACTAAAATAAACAAAATTAAAATACATATACATATACATACAACATACAAATATCTCCCTACCCCACACTTAAAGTTGTGGCATGTCCCCATGACACACAATTAAAAAATATAAAGTAGAGGAAACTTCCCTGAATCTCTAGTTGGGGTTTGAGTCAAAGTCGGCCTCCATTCCACGCGCCCTAACTAGTGCACACATCTACGCAGACAGCTTCTTCTTAGCCTTCTTGGGGTATACCCCATACTTGTCTTTCTCAATCACTGGAGCTTCTCTTTTGAACTCTTCAGCTTCCACTCAACACTTGCAGCTGGCTTCTCCTTTTTCATTCCAGTTGCTACATTCATCTCAAAAGTCATCGTCTTAGCACTACCTATTGCTAAAAATGGTCTTCCTAGGATGAGGGGGACCTCCTTGTTCTTATCCATATTCACCACTATGAAATCTACAGGAAATACGAACTTATCCACATGCAACAAAATATCTTCTACTATCCCCTCGGGTGTTATAGTCGTTTGGTCTGCCAACTGCAAAGATATTGGACCTTATCTCTCCAATCTCCTTCTCCAGTTTTCTGTAAAAAAGACAATGGCGTTAGATTAATTGAGGCACCAGAGTCACATAAAGATTTATCAAAGTTAAGAGTGCCTAAGAGNAAAATCCTGGAGTTGCATCCAGAGTTCTATTCCACTATGCTAACACTTATGTACTATTTCTTTGAACCTCTCCCAAGCTTCAAACACTATTTCAGTCTCGTTCTGACAAAAGTCACGAATCTCCCTCTAAACTTGCCCGTCTTAGCTGATGAGAAATATTTGTCAAGAAATTTTTTGGTCATCTCATCCTATGTTCTAATTGATCCATTAGGCAAGCTTCGAAACCAGTGCTTTGCATCGTCTTTGAGAGTGAAGGAGAATGCCCTTAAGTACACTTCATCTTGTGACACACCATTATATTGGAAGGTGTTCATAATCTCCTCGAAGTCCATCAGATGATTGTTTGGATCTTCGTTCATATTTCCTCCTAAGACACAACTGTTTTGGAGGATTTGAAGTAACCTTTGCTTCAGCTCAAAATTGTTCGCATCAATATAAGGTGGTATCACACTTAATAAGCCTTGGTTATAGACCGGTCTAGCATAATCGCCAAATGGTCTCCCAGCACCAGGAGCTATATTTCCAAATTGGTCTGCCCCCACAGGTCGATTCTGAGACATTCTTCAATCCCTCTCCTCCTCAAAAACAAGTTGTTCATTTCGAAGAGTTGTCTCATATGCAACTCGTGCAGCTTTTTCTCTTTGTTGTGCTGCCTCTCTTGCATCCAAATCAACATTCTCCTCATCTCCCGCCATAACTTCTTTGGTTGAGGATTGCCCAACCTTCTCTGTATTCTCGGGGAAGTTTATTTCTTTCCTTGGTTATCGCTTGGGAATTTTAAGTGTAGTGAGCGATATGGGAATTTGAGTTGAGGATAAAAGTTGTGATTCGGTGTTGTCAATAATGTCACAGGATCGGATAGGCATAGGAGAATTCAGATATTCAGAGTAAGCGGGCATTTTCTTTAGTGTCACATGAGGGTGGTATTCTGTGGAAGGGGCACTGTGTATTGAATTGCGGATTATGGGTTACCTTATAGGATTTGTACAATTGGTGGTACGGATGTGAAGACTTGGCTACTTAGGCAGAAGGTCGTAGGAGCGTACCCCACAGGGAAATTATATGAGTGTCACATGCTAGTCACTTGATTGTTAAAGATTGAAACCAAGTACGAAGATTTTTGGGTAATATCGTTAATGTGAGAGTTTATGTCTGGAAGGCGCTCTATTCCTTTGGGTGTGAATTGTAAGGGGTTATGCCAGATTGAGACAGCTTGATTATTCGCACGTGTGTTGAGACCCCGTGTAGATTGTGGTGTCATATGAGCAAGATGACTCTCGAGATGCAGGTCATTTATCGCACCTTAGCCATGCTGGGATTTGTGGCGTATTTCGTTATCCGTCTCCTAGAGTTGTATTTTTGGACTTGGCGTGCTTGTGGATGATATTCAGTATTTTCGTAGGTAGAAGCATTATGGCTTGATGGGTATGTCCTAATTTATTGTTATGAGTAGATCAGGTGGCATGCCGCCACGAGTACGTTATTTGGATCGGATTGCTGACGAGCTAAAAACACAACACAAAATTATGCTCGCTAGTCGAATATAGTATAGAAAATATCGTATCCACCGAGATTGGAGTTAAACAATATTTTCGTAGTTAACAACTTTATTTCTATTCAAGATGATCAACAATTTAGATTTGTATGAATTAAAACTAACATTAACTAAAAGTCTAACTATTGGCTAATGACAATTGTAACAAGAGTAAGCAAGAAGATATCAAGGGGGGAGGGGGGAATAAGAGTTGATTGGATAGGTGTAAGATACTAGTTCAGGAATTAAGTGTCAACCTCACAATATAAACTAAATTAAGCTCAATGAAGATATGCAAGAATTCATAGTGGATTAGTATTTAGGAGAACCTCTTTCGATTATCCTCTTAACTGGGTCTAAACAACAATTCAACTAGCCTTTTTCGATTATTAAGAAGAATCAACGAATTCAACCAACAAGATAATGCAAAATATCACAAATTATGCCTCTTTCGATTACATAAACATGTGAATATGTACGCAATAATAAAAATACCCAAAACGATTCAATACATAAAACTAGAGTTAATATCTACAAACAATTCTCAAAACACTAAATCCATCAATCCCTAAGGAAACATTACTCCATGGATATGAAGAAATTCATCACAATTAAGTTTAAGTTAGAGGAAAACATAAAATATCCAAACCCTTATCTTGAGTGAAGATGAATGGTAAAATCCTTGTGCTCTTGCTTCTCCCTCTTCTCTTTAGCTTCCTTAGGTCTAAATTATGTCAAAAGTCCTCAAAATACCGTTTTCCATGTATATATACCGAGTAAGGTCGGGCCCAAACAAATACACCTTCTCCTACGCGAAATAAGACACTTTTTCCGGATAGGACGTGCGCGGCAGCGCACTTGGTCACCCTGTTCTGCCTCCAGTGCGCGCCCAATGTGCGACCATTACGTGGCCGCACATGTGGGTGGCGTTCCATTGAGAATATAGAAAAATATAAAACATGAAAGTTGTAGCCCTTTTAAACAGCTTTCCAACGACATATTTGGAGCCCAAACGGAGTTCTGAGCGAACAATTATGTGCATTTTACTGGACAATTCGCAATATGCCTGCTCGATTCTTCATTTCGTTCTTAAAATGCACTATCATCCGTTGATCTCCAAACACGATCCCAACTTAATCCTTGGACTTTTACTCAGAGTTCAAAGCTCCCGAATATCTTGAATTCATTCCATAACATCTACATAGATCGGAATCCCCTATACACGGCATAAAATACATAATTAGTGCAAAACACTAGCGATTAAAGCTCCTACTCAATTAAAATAACGTAAATTAGAATGTAATAATCGACTAAAACATGAGATTATAGCCTATCATCAGTTGCACGCCGCAACTGTATCATGTTTGGATCGGGTTTTAAGCCGCAACAGTGTTATGTTGGGTACGGTCCCCTATATCTAATCCTGCATATTTTGTTTCTCATCCTCTAAGAAGGGTTCATAACATCTGTTCGACCGTTCTATTCGTTATGCGGGCTGGGTAATTCTTTTCCAGAGTTCATTCCTCCTTATGTGTCATATTCGAGTTGTAGCTTGTCGGCGCATTGATGGCGTCATTTGAGATCTGAGTTAGTGTTTGAGGCAGCTTATTGCCTAAGCAGCTTGTACTGGGTGAGACGAGATTATTAGGCCTGAAATTGTGCAATCAAATTTATATAGGGTGCGTTAAAAGGGAAATATCGCTATTCAGTTCAGAATGAGGTAACAGTTCTTGTTAGGAGGAGAGACTCCACGAATTATTGATTTGGTAGGTGGTTAGGAGTTTCTATATGTCTTTTTCGTTGTGGCAGTATTGAGAGATTAGGAACAAGATTTATATGCGTCATGAGATGTATTGCGGGCATCGAATTAGTGAAATTTTAGTTATTGTAGTCGGAAGATGTTATTATAGGCAACCGACTTATGTGGTGCATGGTGTGACTTCAGCATAGATGCATGATCATGTGTTGGTACGGTGTTCGTGTGTTAGAATCAAGCCTTGTAAAGAAATTCGGAAGTTGGAACTTGGTTTTAAAGCTTGTTAGCTAAGGTTATAGGGAGGAATTTCAGTCTGGCTCGAGCTAATGTGTCCAACCGGAATGTGGTGGCATGGGTAGGTGCACAAGGTATTGCACAGTGATTTTGGACAACTCCGGAGCAATCCTTGACACGTTCGAGGACGAGCGTATGTTAAAGTGAGGGAGAATGTAATGACCCGACCAGTCACTTTGAGCTCTAGTGCGTCGTCGGTGATTTGAGGACTTGAGTAGCTTCACTTCAGGTATTATGACTTTTACGTGTGGTCATAATGAAATTTCGGGAAGTTCAGAGTAGATTTAGAAAGCAAAATTCTAATTTCGCAAGCTTTAAGTTGGGAGAATGGACTAAGGTGTGACTTTTGAGTAAATAACCTTGGAATCAGTATTTGAAGGTTCCAATAGGTTCATATGATAATTTCGGACTTGGGCGTATATTCGGGTCGAAAATCAGGTGGCTCGGGAGTATTTAAGTACTTATTACGGAAGGTTGGCATTTTAAGGTTTAAGAATTTCCTAAGTTTGGGTTGGAGTGAATTTTGATGTTATCGATGTCCGTTTGGGATTTCGAGCATGGAAATAGTTTCGTATGGTGATTCTGGTCTTAGGAGCATATTCAGATATTGATTTGGAGGTCTGTAGGTCATTCTGACATCAATTGGCTAAAGTTAGAAATTTGAATGATTTTTGGGAAGTTTGATCGGGAGTGGAATTTTTGATATCGAGGTCGGATTTTGATTCCGGAAGTGGGAGTAGGTCTGTAATGTCAATTATGACTTGTGTGCAAAATTTGAGGTTAATCTAACTTGATTTGATACGTTTCGGTACAAGATATAGAATTTGGAAATTTATAAGTTTGATTCGACGAGCGATTCATGATTATGATGTTGTTTGATGTGATTTAAAGGCTCAACTAAGTTCGTATGATGTTTTAGGACTGGTTGGTATATTTTGTTGATGTACCGGGGGCCTCGGGTGGATTCCGGATGATTAATGGATTAAATTTGGCCTTATGAAAGTTCTCGTGGCAGCATATCTGGTGTAACCGCACCTGTGAGATTTTGGCCGCAAGTGTGGAGCCGCAGAAGCGGCACTGTGGCTGCATAAGCGATCTTTGGACTAAGTTGGATGGCCGTAGATGCGAGTGTATTTACGCATCTGCGAGCCCGCAGATGCAAAGGGAACTCCGCAGAAGCGGAAAACGGGAGGGGCAGCTAGGTCGCAGAAGCATATGGGTATCCGCACATGCGGGAGCGCAGAAGTGCGTGGTGGACAGAAAACGCGGTCGCGCAGAAGCGTAAAATGGTCCGCAAAAGCAGATTTCTTCTGGCTTGGAAGGAACCGCACCTGCAATGGATTTTTACGCAGGTGCGGCTGGTGTTCCTCATGTGCGGAAAGTCGGCTAGGGCAGAATGTTTTAAAATCGGGGTTTTGCTCATTTTCCTCATTTTCTCACTTGGTTGGGGCGATTTTGGAGAGTTTCAAGGGGAGATTTTTACCTAGCAACATAAGGTAAGTGATTTCCACCTACTGCAAGTTATATACATAGATTGTATAAGGATTTAAACATGAAAATTAGTAGAAATTGTGGGGGTTTTGATAGAAAATCTAGAATTGATAATTTTGGATTTTGACCACGATTTTGGAAATAGAATTTGGAATAAATCATATATTTGAGTTCGTAGTCTTATGGGTGAAGTTTATCTTTCAGATTGTTTGGAATCCGGGCACGTGGGCCCGATGGTTAACTTTATCGATTTTTCGAGCGGAGTTGGAAAATTGTTTAAAATGATTTATTACGAGTTTTGGAGTATATTTTTATTCGTTTGCACATTTGTTTGACTAACTTCGGAACATTTGGCCTTAAATTGAAGAGTTAGAGTGGAGTTGGAGCCGGCTATAGAACTTTAGAGCGAGGTAAGTCTCTTGTCTAACCCTATAAGGGGGAAACTACCCCTAGGTGTTATTTATTGTTATGTGAAACTAATTGTGGGTGCTACGTATGCACGAGGTGACGAGAGTC
>AWOL01S0185656.1:5115-17130 GCA_000715115.1 Nicotiana otophora | reverse complement strand
TGACTCATGAATTGTACTACTATTTACATCCCCATATATACATACACTCAAGTCTCCTAAAGTAATGTTATCTACTCCCTCGTATGTCTCTATATCACTCTTCTCAACATTGGCATCCTCAAAAACAATATGGTCTAATGATTGGTATTCTCGTTTTAGCTCCTCAATTTGGTCTAGAAGATTTTTTTCAGCTTCACACAACTCATCATTAAATTGTTGGGCGTTACACGCATCAACCTTTGCACTCAAATATGCATCCAAGTTATGCACAACCAAGCCAAAATTGTCAATTTTATGTGCAAGCTCATCTCTCTCCTTAGACCAGTTACTCACCAACATTGTTAGAAGACAACGTCGGTCCACATATTCCCTTAATCGAGAATATTCGTCCCAATACCAACCCTTACTCCCATATTCAAATTCAGACCTCCCAGAGTTCAAGTCATAACAAGCCCAAAAAGACGGGCCATAAAAGTCTTCCGTCAACCAAGCGTCTTCATCAATAACCTTACCTCCGGATATTTCATCCCCAGATGTCATGTTGAAAGAACTAGAAACACACTAAGAGAAAGATCAAATTGTTATAAAAATAAAAATATTTCCAAAAAGGAAAAAAAAATTGTAAAGATAAAAGTAAAAGTCCAATCTAGAAAATAAGCTAATTCTAAGTCCCCGGCAACGGCGCCAAAAATTTGTTGCGGCCAAACGCACACGCAATTATATGCGGTCGTCAAGTAATAAAGTGACTAAAAGTCGGATGTCGAACCCATGAGTACTTGTGATTAACTATTAACTAAATTAGACAATCCTAATTATCTAAACAAGAATTAAACCCAAAAATATTTGATTCTAAACTAATTAAATACAAAAAAAAAAATAAAGAACTTTGAACAGAGAAAGAGCAGATTTTTATGATATCAATGTAATGAAAACGATCTAGAGTTATGGGCTATCTAACAATCCTATGGTATTCTTCAATTGAATTGACCGACTAATNCTTATTGGTTGACAGGGTTAATATTGCTCATAAGAATCTGTCGAGTTCTTACTCGCCTATTCAAGCTAACCTAACGCTTATATGTCTATGGAGTTAGAATCAACAAGAACGCATTTATAATTCCGGTAAATCAACCAAGCAAGACAATTAGGTATATGTCTATCCTAACCACGAATCTGTTTCCCGATGCCCGAGTTCAAGAACTTGCTCTACTCAATCCTATATGCAATCTAGAATTCCCACTTTCGGGTTCAATTCTAGATTCGCAGATAGTATTCAATTGGCGATCAATCAATTAAATAATTAAGCGTAAGATTGAATAAATAAACTAATATGACAAATCAAGAAGGCAAAATCAATATCCGAATAACAATAGTCATGAAAGAACCACAACCCTAGAACGTGAAGTTTAGCTCCACATAGACATGGTAGCCAAACAACAAATCATACAAAGAAACATAAAAATTACTAAGTTTGGTAGGAGAAAGATAGAACTTGATGAATTCTGGCCTCCACGACGGCTCTGTGCTTGTGTTTTCCTCTCAAAAACATCCTCCTCCAAAATAGGTTTAGGACCCCTTTTATACGAGTTGGGAATATGTAGGACCGAAATAACCAAGTTCCGGATGAAATAGGACTAGTCCCCGCATCGAGCGTCCAGGGCAGCGCTAGGCGCTGGCCCTGGCGCTAAATCCAGTAAGTTTCACATTTTCTTGGGCGTTCTTTCAATGCTGCCTAACTTTTCAATCTGCTTCATTTCTCATTCTTCTACTAAACTTTTCATTTCTTTGTAATTGTTTCTTTTGTTTTCTTTTGTAATATTAAACTTTAATCATTATATATCCAATAATTAAATAATCATGAATCCATTCTTGTAGTGTATAAAATCCAAATAAACTATCTACTTTGCTTCCAATTTTATCTCCAAAGTACCTACACATAAAATAAACTCAATTAAGCACAAACATAGTACAATTTAGCATTAGAATACTAAAATGTAAGATAATTAATGTATTAAAATATATATAATTATAGCCAGACATCATTAGGTATGAGTTACCTTATATATCAAACGACTAACTTGCGATTATGTTTATTCGAATTTGAAGCCATAAATCATAAGTTAATGAGGATACCTTATTTCATGATATATTATGGTCATAGGCCAAATCAAATTATTTTCTTAGTCATCTACTTAAATTATAAGTTTGCTTCAAAACAAAACATGAGAAGGCCTTATATTCTCATAATTCATAACTTATTATATACACAGAAAGCTTAATGCTTAGGAAAAAATATTTATGAAATGGAAAAACATATATAACAGTCCACAAACACCAAATTGGTTGTTATACTTTTTTTGTCCACATCAATTCTTTTGATAATAAGATATAATAAATTAAAGTATTAATCAAAGTAAACATTATATTAAAAGTAATAATATAATAAAACGAGTGCAAACAATTAATATAGGTGTTGAACTTGAGATGAAGTGAATCCGCAGAGTTCAAATATAGGTTCAGCCGAACCTAATAGTTTTGATTCAAATATCATATTTTTTTAAAAACATTTATTAAATATTTATAAATTATTAATATAGAATCCACTAAATAAAAATGACTAAGATTAATGAATAAAAACGAAATAAAATATTATTTTGCATAAGCTTCTGAAATCTAAGGAATCTAAAATATTCCTCAAGATTCCACGGAATCAAACCAAATCCAATAGCACTTGAAATTCACTCACTTTATAAGTACAATAAAATTCACATTCAAACTCTTTTTATAGTTTTTTCAATTTCCTAATCAAATACGTAATCTCTGTCTTTAACTTGGCGCCACCGCAGAGCAATGCGATTGGAAAACGGCGACGATCGATCCACGTGTCACAGTATTGAAAACTCCGACGGCGGCGCCGACGTTTCGCCGGAGAATTTTTCTCCGGCAATCGACGCCACTGAAGGACTACTCGTTCCGCCTCTCAATTTCTCTATGGTTGATTACGGTGTTTTTCGCTCTGGTTTCCCTGATATTGCTAACTTCTCCTTTTTGCAAACCCTAGGCCTACGCTCTATCATGTTAGTTGTTCGATCGTTCATTCATTCATTCATGTGTTTGTTACTTAAAGTTCGTTTTTTAATTTATTTTAACGATGTTATTGTTATTGATTTTTCTTTTTGTTTGAATATATTGTGTGTAGATATTTGTGTCCGGAGCCATATCCTGAAGCGAATGTAGAGTTTTTAAATGCGAATGGAATTCGGCTTTTTCAATTTGCCATTGAAGGATCCAAGGTATGATATAGAATGTTGCGATCATGCTATCTCGATTTGACCAAAAAAGAGAGGAAAGAACTGAAATTTTAAAAAAAGAAGACATTTTAACGTTCTGTACTGTGGAAATCGTGAGAGTTGTGGTTAAAGTTAAAAGCCATGCGATCATTATCTGATATATCAATGCATGAAGCTGTTGTAATTCATTATTTTTTTTGCATAGATCAAATAAATTTTGGAATATCACGCCAAGTTGGTGTTTCAAAAATACATCTGGTACCTATGCTGGTCGGGAGTTAATAGGTACTCGGTGGAATAGTCAATGTGAGTTCAAGCTAGCCCGAACACCACCGTCATTAAAAATTTTTTACATAAATAGTGCATAGTTAGCTTATCCGCAGTCCTCAGCCAAAACCTATACAGGTTATAAGCATTAGCAGAAGGACTTGTTTGAAGTTTGTACTAAAAAAAATCGATTCACTCTTTCTCTTTATGTGTCGGCTGTTGGTAGAAACACATTGGTGTTGCTCTCTAATTAGGTAAGTGACTTGTTTTGGAGCTATAACAGAATGTAAAAGTGGGGGTTAGTTGACTGGTTATCAAGAAGAAGCCTATTTATTGACATGGATACTTAATCAATCTGTTTGTTCTCATCCTTAATTGTTCCATGTTTGAAGTTATTCTGATTTGTATAGCATGACAGGGATAATCAATATTTTCTGACTAAACTGGCATTAGGATGCATTTTTCTTCAAGGACCAAAGTCAAAAGGTTTTGTGGTATTAGTTTGTAGGAGATGGGGTTATAAACTTTGTGGTCTCGGATATTAGTCATTTAGCAGTCCGTTGGAGTAGTCACCGGAGTGACCCTTGGTTTTTCTTTTAGTTGTCGTGCAAATGAACTAGATATTTGGCCTTTGTGGCTCAGACTCTAAAGAACTAGTTTAACCGTTTAAGTCATGCTAAAGTCTTTAACTTGTACTTGAGGTTTTCTTGTTTTAAACTGCAGGTTTTTCACGTTTTATATTCATCAAATAGGAGTTGAGATAGTTCTGTATGTGATAGGAGTAAAGAACACAAAAGTATGTGATGTGTCTGTTTTCAGATAGCTCAAGGCCTATAATATGTTTAAAGTCTTTCACCACAGAAGCTTGTCACCTGCAGCTTCATGTTGTATTTTTTATTCTATGTTTCTCTCAAGGATCTAGTTACTTAAAATTCCTCTCTCCTCTTAAATTGCACTCTGCTTTTACAACAAATGCGAGTATAGCTACAGCTTCCTACTACTGATTCCTTCTCAACCACCACTCAACATTACTTGTCGCGGTCCATACTTCATAAGGTCCTGCTGCATCTAGTGCTACTTGATCATTCTTAGCACTTATTTTGTTTTCCTTCTATTTGTTTTTACTAGATTTTAGCTTGCCTCAGTTCTTGATGCATGAACCAAGCCATGATGCATAATTGTATCTAGGGAATTACAAAGGTCAATTGAATTATACTATCATTGGCTTTAGATCTTCAGTTTGTGAAATATTTCCCTGGTTTCAGTAGTGTTACAGTACAGGTAATGCTGCAACCAAAATAATTCATAATTCAAGATAGGAGGTAGGGAGTTTCTTGTGGATTCCCAAAGTCTCAAGAAAAATTGTCCAATTTGCGCATTCTAAGTGAGATTAGGTGTTATTGTAGTAGTTGATCCTGTTGGAGTTTTGCACTTCCTTGGAGAAAATTTTCAACTGTTGCGTAGGAGATAAAGAAATTCATCCACTAGCAATAGCCAATATGTAATTGCATTCTTTTTTAATTCACCAGTAGCGGGTCATATTAGCTGTAGGACTCTCCAAAATTTGCTTATCCTGACTAATTGGATTGCTAAACAGGAAGATAACTAGATGATTGACTGAGGAGAAAAAAGGACGATTCTGTAGGTTTCTCAAGTTTATTGCTGTTAGTTTGTCATATCTATAATGTTATTTGATATATATATCCCCTAATCAAGTCTTATGTGTTATGACTGTTTTCTTTTATTACCTTCTTATCTTGAATAGCCTTAGAGGAAGTTGAATCGTTGCCTACTAAACTTGAAATCTTTCGTATTTGTCATACCCTCTTCTATGCTTTTGGTTTTTAATTATCATATGCTAGCTATGAGTTCTCTCTGCCGTCTGAATGCTGGACAAAGCTACTCTACCCTTTTTGGTCTATCTTTGTCTCCTCAACTGAGGCTTTGAGTGGTTAAACGTCCTTGTCTATTCTTGTCCTGTAACAACTTTACCACCACGTATCTGGATATTTGAAGCTCTTGGTTAAGTGAAAAGATATATTTTTATTATGGAGATGGTTTGAAATTATGATGTAAGGATTGCTATGGTCGCAGTCTATACCGGAAGATACACGTACTAAAAACATTAGTAGCAGCATATATGAACATTGTGCTATGTCTTGTTTGCAGACATTTTAGAATTTGCATATGATATGCAAGCCGTGTATGTGAATGTTCTTATTGTTATTCTTTTCTAGTTATTAATACGAAGCAAAAATTTTCATGTGGATTAGAGCTTGACTATTTCTCATGCAGGAGCCACCATTGGTCAACATCCCAGAGGAAACAATAAGAGAAGCTTTGAGGGTTGTCCTTGGTAAGTTTGAAAGGTTGCATTTTATTTTCTCTCTTGCTTTAGTTTTCTGTCCACTAGTTTTGCTAAATGATTTGTGTATTACAATTTCACTCGGTTCTTTTTGTAGATGAAAAGAATCGCCCTCTGTTAATTCACTGCAAAAGAGGAAAGGTATTCTTTCATTTCTCTTCGTTTAAAATTTCTGGCTTTCTTATATAAATTATCACACAACATTCCTCTGACCTCCATTTTTGTCATCGTGTGGTATATGATGCAGCACCGAACTGGCTGTCTTGTGGGGTGCCTCAGAAAATTACAGAACTGGTGCCTTACTTCAATTTTTGATGAGTACCAAAGGTATGCTGCTGAGAAAGCTAGAGTATCAGATCTGAGGTTCATGGAGTTGTTTGACATTTCTGGCTTCAAGCAGCCACCAACATTCTGTTCACATACAAAGAATTAATTCGATAAGATGTACAGTACGAGAGGCAATTTTGGCGTTGCATTTTTAACTGAATCAATTTGAGACCAGTCCCATGAGCACTGGATTCCTCATATGAACTTTGTTTATGGTTTTCGCTAGTATCAAATTCTTCTTATCATTTGGACGGAGTTTCTCTTTGTAGGAAGTAGATGGATGTTGCTATGGCCTATGATAAAAGGGTCTCCTCCTTTCCTATTTTTTAGTGTTCATTTGATATGGATTGAGAGTTGTATAGTTGCATTATTTTGCATATTAGAGGGAAAAGGGAAAGTTGTGTTTTCTTCAGTTTGAACTGTAAGAACTTGGAAACTTGCTGAAAGGCGAAAGCTGTTATAAATTTGGGTTCCTTCAGTAGATAGTCATTTGAAATTATGTTGCTCGGATCATGTCCTTCAAAATTGCTACTAAACCTTATCTCAAAACCAACTCACCTGGAATCAATCAATTATAGTAGGGGAGTTTTATAGCTTTACCCACAAAAATTAAATTAATTAACCTTACTTACCCATAGTTTTTTTACCCACCAAACTAATTACTCTTTTACCCATTGTAGCTTTTGTGGGTAATATTATTAATGAAAGGAGATAGGGGAATCATGAATTCATGATTGTGGCTATACTTTCATAAAGCTAAATGGAAAGTCATAAGAGGCTATTGTTAAACCATGAGATTAAACTGTGCCCATAATTTATTCTTGACACATTACATAAGGAGGAGGGAAGCGAGAACCTGAGAAAGCCAACAAGAGGTGAAATCGTAGGCTGCCCATAAAAGTTAAGTATCGAGAAGAGAGAAATAATTATTATTTTCATCATCTACTTCTAATACAATAAATAATTTCTCCATGAAATTCCATTTAACACCTCTTTTAAGAAAAATAAATTGTAAAAAGCATGAGAACTTTGTTAAAATATTTAAAAAGGATTCAGTTAAAAATTTTAAAAAATTAAAAATGACCCAATTATAACATCATATTGTATATTATAACAATATATTATTGTAGTAAACTATATACTATTGACTTATATATTATATACCAAAATAGCATATAATATATGGAAATGATATTTTATATTCTTCCTTCAACATTATACTAGTACATTAAAATAGTATATTATTATGGTATATTGTATACTATTACAGCATATTGTTGCAGTATATTGCACATTATTACAATATACCGTTACAGTATATTTTATACTATAATAGTATACAATTGTATTATAGCTATATACTCATATAGTATGTTGTATACCGTAATGATATATTGTTAGGTAGCTGTGTTCTTCTTTGATTATTATAGTATACTGTTGCAGTATATTGTATACTATAATAGTATATTGTTGCAATATAGCTATATACTCCTACAACGTATTGTATAGCAGTATACTATTTGATAACTGTGTTCTTCTTCGATTTTCAGCTGAAAGATTCAATCTCAATCACCTCAAATCAACTTCAAATATAATCAAATTTCAGTATGAACTTCCAGAAAGTACTATAAGCAATATTTAATAACACCACTTTGAATCAAACAAGAAATCTTCAAAAATAAAAATTGAGCCTCAAGCCAACAATGGTGTATATTCAAACACACATAAAACTTCAGATTTAGGAAGCTTACTCGAAGGTACTATAAGCAATATTTTATAGCACCCACATCGAATCAAACAATAAATCAAAATAAAATTTCAAATTCAGAAGTTTCAAGCTCAACAATGGTGGGTCTTCATACACACGTAAAAATCATAAGGAAAGGAGGTAGAGCAATAGCTTGGGTTGACCCTCTTAATGAAGATCGATTTGGCAGAGAAGAAGTAGATCCATTCAAGTCCACTGTCTGGAAAGCTTGCAAAAATGAAGCCGAATGTTTTTAACATTCTGTACTTCAAATAAGAAGGCACATAGCTAATGGGTGGGTCGGGTAAATAGTTTGGGCTTCATAGGTAGGAAAAGTAAATAGTTTAGGCTTGGATATTAAAGGATAAATAGTTTGGGCTTAATGGGTATAAAGTGAGATTTTTCCTTATAGTAGTACACCTTTGTGTACTTGTGTTACGAATAAGCCCACAAGAAAGTTGGTTTCAACTTGATTCCGGCCCAAGACTCGTTGGGCTTTGCCCGTTTGAGTTGAAATACATTTTCGACCATGATAATATAAGCTATAGCCCAATCATGTTTAGATTCACAAAACCAGCCAATTCAAAAGAGATAATGGCTTTTGATTGGATTTGAAGCCACATCAAAGTGATATAACTTTTCTTTAAAAAAAAAAAAATTTACTTAGGTTTGCAACAACAACCATTAGACTATAATTTCAATCTTTAGGGATGATTTGCACAAATATTACTCTTTGGGTGCTGCTCATGATTTTTTGACCCTGCTTATCCCACGGATAAAACTTAAAGTTTAACAAGTATTGCTATGTTGCCCGTCGCTTGCCCATGGACAATACTTTTGACTTTTGACCTTAAAGGTTTGCCTACGAGGCAAGCGGGGGTCAAAAAACCAAAATCATTAATTTTCAAGATCATTTAAGTATAATTTCCAGAATTTTTAGTGCAAGGTTTTAGATTTGGAATGAATGATCGTAAACTATCGAACTTATAAGTTTTATGCACATATAAAGTAAGTACAAAAACAATACTTTAGTTATACGTTTTTGAAAAGATTGAACCAAAAGTCTCAACCTTTTTACTCAGGTTTAGGCTTTGATTGGCCAACCTCAAAACTTAACCAACTGAAATTCTTTAAAGAACCTAGCAGTAACGTTATTGTTAAGTTCAGAGGGTTTGTTAAAAACAGACAAATCTTTTATTGACAACAACCAAGATAGATTTGTCTTTTTCATTTTCGTTGCTTGTTAGCTACCAAAACTTTTCCCGACCACATGAAACGTATGTTATCCTAGTGTTTTTAGAATTATCAACTCTTATCTTTTGCTTCCCGATATATATATATATATATATATATATATATATTGATTTTGCTAATATTCTATTCTTTCTTCTTTTTGCATGTGTTCTTTTTTAAAATTCATGGATCTTGCTCTCTTTCTATTATATTTCAAGGCGAAATATATAAACGGTTCCTTTAAATTGTCTTCAACGATCAAACAGACACTTCAACTGATTCGTTTACCATTTTGACAGGTTATTAAGTATATCCGATAAACACCTCGCGCTGACATGGCAAATCAGTTGTGTCTCGCCACAAATCAGTTGTGTCTCACCACAAAGCAAGAAAAAAATTAAAAATAAAAGTGGAGAATGAAAAAAAGGTTTCTTTTTGAGCTGAAAAGCTTATCTTGAAGCTTTAGGCTTTAAGAAATTAGTAATAACAGAAAGTAAAAAAGCGAATTCCTCCATCATTGGCGGCGCCAGCGGCGGAGGAGAAAAAGCAATTGAGAACTGTAAACCCTAGCAGCTTCCATTGCTGCTGCTGTGTTGCAATTTCAGGCGAAGAAGAAAGGAAGTTTCGGGATCTTACGACTGACTAATTTGTTTTTTTTATGTTTTAATCAAAATTACACGTGTCACTTTTTAACTGATTCATTAGGCAAGTGTAATCTAAGCATATGGTCTAATTCACTAGGGTATTTACTTAATATAATCGTTAAGGACAACCTAAAAGGGATGTTTATGTATTTTGGTTATTTCAAAGCTTGTTTTTGAGTAAAGTTTCTTATTTAGGACCCGTTTGGTCATAGATTTTGCCAAAATAAACTTGAATTTTATTTGACAAACACATGTTTGGCTATAGATTTTGCTTACATTTTGGCCATGAGCTGGTTTTGGGCCAAAATATCACTATTATATTTTTTTAAAATTGCCCCAAACTTTTATATTTTATAAAAGAGCCCACTATTTATTATTTTGTAACGATGTTGCTTCGTCTTCTCGGTTATCTGATAGTGTATCATGTAGTTCATTATAAAAATGATAATTTTGTATCAAATTTATTTATGTTCAGGACTATGGTATGCGATAATATAATGAATATTATTGATAATGGTATTGTTGGGTATTTGTGATAGTTTTTAGAACTTGTGGGTATAAGTCATGTTTCATATTTTTCCAAACCAAATTTCACCCAAAACATATGTCCAAACACATTTTCATCTTCAAACCAAACTTCACCCAAATCAGATTTTTCAGAATAAATTTGGGAATTTATGGCCAAACGCTAGCTTAGAGTGGGTTTCTGTCTTCGAACAATGGTAAAATTATTTTCGTGTGACTTATAGGTAGGGATGTACAAAGAAAATCGATAAACCGCACCAAACTGATAATCCGAATCAAACCGGAGAAAAAAATCTGATATGGTTTGGTATTGAAAAATAAAACCCGACCATAATTGGTTTGGTTTGGTTTTAACTAAAAAAATCAAACCGAAACCAAACCAACCTGATAATGTATTTATATAATTTTTAAAAATATTTTATACATATAAATATTTATTGTAATGTAAATTATACATATTTTTTAAACTTTTTCACAGTTTTATCTTTTAACGTATTATTTCAAGTTTAGACTGAACATTTGTAAATGGTAAATAAATTTTATTTCCCATAAATGTAGTAACTCAAACAAAGTTCAAATCAATACTAATGCTAACAAATGAAATTCAATTCAATACTAGCAATGACGATAGTGTTGGATAATTATTTTAGTTTTTCATTGGCTTATAATGAAAATGCATAGCTTAGTTTATCTTTTTCTTTAGTGATTAGTTATGTAATTAATATTAGTACTGATTAGCTATACTTATTTTAGCATCACCTATATAGTATTTTTAGATTATGTTAATTTTTATTATGGCTTATTAATTAGCAATATTTGTTTTATGTAATTTTATTATTTTATCTTTATTATTGAATGTTTTAGTATAATGCTATGACTTATCTTATTATATTGTGTTAATTTCTTGGAAAATACATTATATGTAGTTGTATTTTACAAGGACTTAAGAATATTTGGAGTACAAGTTACATATTTTATGCTATGAAGACTTTACCGGGAAAAAGAAATTCGAAAATCCGAAAAAACCTGAAAACCCCGAGATTGAAAAAATCAACTTTGTTGGTTTGGTTTGGTTTATAAATTTAAAAACCCGACACCATTGGTTTGGTTTGATAATTGAAAAATCCGAACCAATCCGACCTATGTACACCCCTACCTATAGGCAGGGGCGAAGCTACGTGCAACCAAGGGTGGTCAACTGACCACCCTTCGCCGGAAAATTATACTCCGTATAAGGTAAAATATTACTTGTTATTGATTAAAAATAGACTTTGAACACCCTTACATAGCCCACCGGCAAAGGTTTGAACACCTTTTTTGAATTTTCTGGCTTCGCCATTGCCTATAGGTCACGAGTTCGAGTCGTGGAAGCAACTACTAATGCTTCTATTTGAATAGAATTTCTACATCACACCCTAAGGGTGCGACTCTTCTCCGGACTCTAAATACCGGACGACTTTGTGCACGGTACTGTCTTTTTTTTAAAAACTTATTATTCATGCTGGAAGCTTTACGAAAATATTATAATGTCAAAAGGAGGAGATAAAACATTACCACATCAGTTCCTATAACGCAACAACAACAACAACAACAACCCAGTGTAATCCCACTAGTGGG
>AWOL01S0185591.1:19094-35121 GCA_000715115.1 Nicotiana otophora | reverse complement strand
ATCGTCATCCGGTTGCGTTTCATCAAAATCTATTTCCTCCTCATCATTTTCATCAATAGTTGGGTTAGAACAAAGAGCATTCATTAATTCATGGTCTAATTGTTCACCACCTCCAATATTATGGCAAAATTGACTCTTAGTAAATTATAATAAACTATTATCACTATCAAGAATAGCAAGTGTAGGACGGGTATGGGGTTTGGGTCGGGGAGCTAGGGGAAGTGGAGGAGGAACAGATCGGCCACTTGATTTGCCACTCTTGTATTTTTCCTTATTTTTACCAAATTGTTTTTAAGAAAGTCATCTTAATTAATCAAATAATAGAAAATAAATAAAACAAACAAAACTATAATATTAAAAATTAAGAGTTGGAACGCGTTGACCGAATTGACGAATAACTTGTTGAAAATTGATTTACGTTGAAGAGTTGAAGACTTCAATTCACCAACTGTCACAACCCGGAATTCCCGCTGCCGGGACCGTGATGGCGCCTAACATTCCACTGGCTAGACAAGCCGACGTTAGAGAATTATTAAGCCAATTCTTGTTCAATTCAGTAAATAACAACGAATAAGCTAAAATGAAATACACTGAGTGCGGAATAATATAAAAACTTCATTAACTACTACCACCCGGATATGGAGTCACAACTCACGAACTTCTAGAATTTTACTACAAGTAAAAGTCTAAAAGAAATACAACTGTTTGAATGAAAGAAACAGTAAAAGAAAGTGAAAAGATAGACGGGGACTTCAAGGTTTGCGAACGCCAATAAATCTACCTTGAGTCTCCGATGAACCAGTCCGAGCTGCTATGCCTCTCGATCAGTTGGGACCAAAACCAAACTCTGCGCAGGAAGTGTAGAGTGCAGTATTAGTACAACCGACCTCATTTACTGGTAAGTGTCGAGCCTAACCTCGACTAAGTAGTGACGAGGCTATGACAAAACACCTACATATTTGGTTCCATAATATCAACCTCAACTTCGAAATCAATACTCAATTATCACCAGAAGATCCATAAACATGATAATAAGGATCAATTTAATAATACTATTCTAAACATGGATAACATGAACAAATGAAGCTAAAATTGCAAGAAACCAAGCCCCGCCCGCATGCTTTAACCCGACTACAATGCATAAGTACTCGTCACCTCACGTATACGTTGTTCCCCAACATTTAAACATGTAGCAAATAGATAAACAAGTCATATTCCATCAAGTCAAGGTTAGATACAACACTTACCTCGCTCAAAAGGCCACTCAATGCTCAATTACCGCTTTTCCTCTAGAATTTACCTCCAAACCACTCGTATCTATCCATAAATGACTCAATAATATCAAATATTTCTAAAGAAATCAATTACAATGCATAAATTTAGATTCCCCAAACTTTCCACTAAAAAGTCAAAAATCGACCCCGAACCCGCTTGGTCAAAACCCGAGGTCCGGACCCATTCACCCCTGAGCCGGATTATATAATTTATTTCAAAATCCGAGCTCAATTCGAGGTTTAAATTCCAATTATGTAAATATCCCTAATTCTACCCAAACCCCCAATTTCCAGCATGAAAAATCCTAGATTAGGTTGAAAACTCATGAAATGTAATGGGTAATTGAAATAACGTAGGTTAGAATCACTTACCAACAAATTGGGGAAGAAAATCTTTTAGGAAAATCGCCTCTAGGTCTTCTAGTTTTGAAATTTTTGAAAGAATGGCAAAATCCCATAATTGGGATTGTTTTAAGTCACTGGCGTCAGGTGTTCATCGCGTTCGTGTGAAACCTGACGCGTTCGCAAAGAGCATGGCCTAACCGGCTTACGCGATCGCGAGTAACTCCACGCGTTCACGAAGGTCTAGCCTGCCTCACCTACGCATTCGTGAGATTGGGCTCGCGTTCGCGTAGAGTTACCTCAACTCCCCTGCACCGGCTATCTAACGCTACGCGTTCGCGTGTGGCTGGTCGCGTTCGCGTAGAGCAGGCCCCCCAATTCTCAGCATTCGCGTACAACAAAACCTCCCCAGCCCCTTTTACCCTTCGCGATCGCGGGAGTATATTCGCGATCGTGAAGGAGGAAACACCAGAAACCAACAGAAGTGAAAACTAACAAACTTTCTAAATTCAAATCATCCCGTAGCCTATCCGAAACTCACCCGAGCCCTCGGGGCTCTAAACCAAAAGTGCACACAAGTCCAACAATTATCATACGAACTTAATCGCGCGATCACATCACCAAAATAACACCTAGAACTACGAATCGGATACCAAATCAAATGGAATTTTCAAGAAAACTTTAAAACTTTTATTTTCACAACCGAACGTCCGAATCACGTCAAATCAACTCCGTTTCTCACCAAATTTGACAGACAAATCATAACTATTATAGTGGACCTGTACCGGGATTCGAAACTAAAATATGGACCCGGTATCAACAAAACCAAATATCAGTAAATTCTTAAAATCATTAAACTTTCAAACTTTTAATTTTTCATCAAAATTCCACATCTCGAGCTAGGGACCTCGGAATTCTATTTCGGGCATATGCCCAGGTCCCAAATTACGATACAGACCTACCGGGACTATCAAAACATAAATCTGGACCCTTTTACTTAAAAAGTTGATCAAAGTCAACTCAAATGATTTTCAAAGTAATATTTCATATTTTTCACAGTTTTTAACATAAAAGCTTTCCGAAAACACGCTCGGACCGCGCACACAACTCGAAGAGGGTAAAAATAAGATTTTTAAGCCTTCGAATCATAGGATTAGGTTTTAAAATATAAGATGACCTATTGGGTCATCACATTCTCCACCTCTAAACAACTGTTCGTCCTTGAACGGACATAAAAAAAGTACCTGGGCTGGTGAAAAGATGTGGATATCTACTCCGCATGTCCGACTCGGACTTCTAAGTAGCTGCCTCATCGGGCTGACTTCTCCACTGCACTCGAACTAAAGGATAACTCTTAGGTCTCAGCTGTCGAACCTGCCGGTCTAGAATAGCCACCGGGTCCTCCTCATAAATCAAATCCTTGTCTAACTGGACAGAGCTGAAATCTAACACATGGGACGGATTGCCGGGATACTTCCGGAGCATGAACACATGGAATGCTAGATGAACAACTTCTAAACTAGGTGGCAATGCGAGTCTGTAAGCCACCTCGCCCACTCTTTCCAGAATCTCAAAATGTTTGATATACCTAGGGCTCAACTTGCCCTTCTTTCCGAATCTCATTACACCCTTCATGGGTGATACCCGAAGCAACACTCTCTCTCCGACCATGAATTCAACATCACGAACTCTATGGTCAGCATAACTCTTCTGCCTGGACTGAGTTGTGTGAAGTCGATCCTGAATAATCTTGACCTTATCCAAGGCATCCTATACCAAATCTGTATCCAACAACCGAGCCTCCCCTGGCTCGAACCACCCAACTGGCGGCCGGCACCGCCTACCGTATAATGCCTAATAGTGATCCATTTGAACGCTCGATGAGTAGCTGTTGTTGTAGGCGAACTCTATAAGGGGCAAGAACTGATCCCACGATCCTCCTAAGTCTATAACACATGAGCAGAGCATATCCTCCAAGATCTGAATGGTGCGCTCGGGCTGTCCGTCCGTCTGAGGATGAAACGATGTGCTTAACTCAACCCGTGTGCCCAACTCACGATGTACTGCCCTCCAAAAGTGCAAGGTGAATTGTGTACCTCGATCAGAAATGATAGACACGGGCACACCGTGAAAACGGATGATCTCGCGGATGTAAATCTCTGCCAACCGCTCCGAAGAATAGGTAACTATCACAGGAATGAAATGCACTGACTTAGTCAGCCTGTCCACAATGACCCAAACTACATCGAACTTCCTCTGAGTATGTGGAAGTCCAATAAAGAAATCCATGGTGATACGCTCCCACTTCTACTCAAGAATCTCTATCTTCTGAAGCAAACCACCAGGTCTCTGATGCTCATACTTTGCTTGTTGGAAATTTAGACACCGAGCTACATAAGCAGTTCTTCATCCTTATTTACTAATAATGCTGCCGCAAGTCCTGATACATCTTGGCGGTGCCCGGGTGAATAGAATACCGAGAACTATGGGCCTCCTCTAGAATCAATTCACGAAGTCCATCCATATTAGGCATACAAACACGACCTTGTATCCTCAAAACTTCGTCATCTCCGACAGTAACTTGATTGGCATCACCGTGCCGCACTGTGTCCCTAAGGACAAGCAAATGAGGGTCATCATAGTGTCGCTCCCTGATGCGCTCAAATAATGAAGACTGAGCGACGGTACAGGCTAGAAGACGGCTGGGCTCTGAAATATCCAGACTTACAAACTGGTTGGCCAAAGTCTGAACATATTATGCAAGCGACCTCTTACCGACAGGAATGAACGCAAGGCTGCCCATACTCGTTGCCTTTCTACTAAAGGCGTCGGCCACCATTTTGGCCTTCCGGGGGTGGTACAAAATAGTGATATCATAGTCCTTCAATAGCTTCAACCACCTTCTCTGTCTGAAATTGATATCCTTTTGCTTGAACAAATACTGAAGGCTCTGATGATCCGTGAAAACCTCACACGACACACCGTAAAGATAGTTCCTCCAAATCTTCAGTGCATGAACAATGGCTGCCAACTCTAAGTCATGGACATGGTAATGCTTCTCATGAACCTTCAACTGCCAACGCATACGCAATCACCCGACCCTCCTGCATCAATAGCGCACTGAGCCCAACATGGGACGCATCACAATATACTGTATAAGATCCTGAACCTGTGGGCAACACCAACACCGGCGCTGAAGTCAAAGCAGTCTTGAGCTTCTGAAAGCTTCTCACACTCATCTGACCATCTGAACGGGACACCTTCTGGGTCAACCTGGTCAACGGGGCTACTATAGATGAAAACCCCTCCACAAATCGATGGTAATAGCCTGCCAAACCCAAGAAACTCCTGATCTCCGTAGCTGAAGTGGGTCTATGCCAGTTCTGAACTGCCTCAATCTTCTTAGGATCTACCTGAATGCCCTCTTCTGATACATCGTGCCCCAAGAAAGCGACTGAATCCAACCAAAACTCGCACTTTGAAAATTTCGCATACAACTGGTTGGCTCTCAGAGTCTGAAGTACAATCCTGAGATGTTGCTGATGCTCCTCTCGACTGCGGGAGTAGATCAAGATATCATCAATAAACACGATCACAAAGGAATCCAGATAGGGCTTGAACACCCGGTTCATCAAATACATGAATGTTGTTAGGGCATTTGTTAGCCCAAATAATATCACTAGAAACTCATAATGTCTGTACCGAGTCCGAAAAGCTGTCTTAGGGACATCGAATCCCCTAATCCTCAACTGATGGTAGCCAGATATCAAATTAATCTTCAAAAACACCTTGGCACCCTGAAGCTGGTCAAATAAATCATCAATCATCGACAATCGATACTTGTTCTTGATGGTGACTTTGTTCAACTGCCGATAATCTATGAACATCCTCATCGACCCATCCTTCTTCTTCACAAAAAACACAGGCGCACCCCAGGGCGAGACACTAAGTCTAATGAAGCCCTTATCAAGCAAGTCTTGCAACTGTTCTTCAATTCTTTCAACTCTGGCAGGGTCATACGGTGTGGCAGAATAGAAATGGGCTGAGTACCCGGAGCTAAGTCAATACAAAAATCAATATCCCTGTCGGGTGGCATCCCCAGCAGGTCTGCAGGAAGCACCTCTGAAAACTCACGAACAACTGGCACTGAATCCATGGAAGGAACCTCTACACTAGAATCGCGAACATAAGCTAAATAATCTAGACACCCCTTCTCGACCATATGCCGAGCCTTCACATAAGAGATAACCCTACTGGTAGAATAGCCAAAAGTCCCTCTCCACTCTAATCGAGGCAACCCCGGTAAGGCTAAGGTTACCGTATTGGCGTGACAATCCAATATAGTGTGATAAGGTGACAGCCAATCCATACCCAAGATGACATTGAAATCAACCATATCGAGAAGTAGAAGGTCTACACTAGTCTCAAGACTCCCAATGGTGACTACACATGAACGATAAACACGATCTACAACAATAGCATCTCCCACAGGTGTGGACACATACACAAGAGCACTCAAAGAATCACGAGCACAACTAAATATGAAGCAAAACAAGATGACACGTAGGAATAAGTAGAACCCGGATCAAATAGAACTGAAGCATCTCTACTGCAAACCGAAACTGTACCTGTGATAACAGCGTTAGATGACTCAGCCTCAGGCCTGGATAGAAAAGCATAACATCAGGGTTGGGCCCCACCACTCTAAACTACATCTCTAGGATGGGCTCTAGCTGGCTGGCCTCCACCTCTAACAACCTGACATCCACCTCCAACAGTCTAGCCTCTACCTCTGGCTACCTGACCCCTGTCTCTGGCTGGTTGAGCAGGTGGTGCAGCAACTGGTGTCGGAACCATAGCACGAGAACCCTGATGCTGTGAGTTGCCCGATGCCCAAGGGAAACATCTAGAAATGTGCCTTGGATCACCACAAGTATAACAGGACCTCGGCTGCTGTGACTTCTGACTAAAACTGACCATGTCGACCTGAGTAACCACCCTGAAAACTCTGGAGTGGAGGTGCACTAATAGGAGCTGGTGGTGCACTGTAGGCGAGCTGGTCAGAATAAGGCATATGAGGGCCACGACTATCTGAGGCACCGTGGGATGCCTGGAGTGCTGAATGAAATGGCCTGGGATGATGGCCTCTACCAAAAGTACCCCTGCCTCCAGATGAGGCATCGCTGAACCCCCCGGAATGACGTGGTCTCTTGTCAGACCCCTGACCTCCCTGAGCAAGAACCATCTCAACTCGCCTGGCGACATTAGTAGCCGCCTGAAAAGAAATCTCACTCCCAGTCTCCTTAGCCAGCTGTAATCTGATAGGCCGAGCAAGTACATCAATAAACCTCCTCATCCTCTCTCTCTCTCTCTCTCTCTCTCGGTAGGAAGCAAAAGAAGAGCATGGCGGTCTAAATCCACAAAATGGTTCTCATACTGAGTAATAATCATACTGTCCTGCTGGAGACGCTCGAACTGACGACGGTGCTCCTCTCTCAGTGTGATAGGGAGAAACTTCTCTAGAAAGAGCTGAGAGAACTGGTCCCAAGTAAGAGCAGGTGACCTCACTGGTCTGGCCAACAAATAATCTCTCCACTATTTCTTGGTAGAACCAGTCATCTAAAATGCAGCAAAATCGACCCCATTAGTCTCCACTACACCCATGTCCCGTAGCATATCATGACAACTGTCAAAATATTCATGGGGATCCTCTGAAGGAGCACTACTGAAGCAAATTGGAAAGAGCTTGGTAAACCTGTCCAATCTCAACAAAACCTCATAAGACATAACAGACCCATCACCGATCTATGCCGCAACAACCGGCTGAACTACTCTGACTGGATGAGCGGCTAGAGTATGATACTGGAGGCTTTGGCTGCTGCCCAGCTGAAGAAGTGGTACGTGTTCTGGCCATCCACGGAAGAACAAAAATAGAAGAGTTCAATCAGCAATGATAGAATAAAATCGCACGATAGAGAATAATAGAAGTGAAATTTATTCCTAAACTTCATAGCATTTGGGAGATAAGTACAGACGTCTCCATAGCGATCCCCCAGACTCTATTAAGCTCGCTCGTGAATTGTGAGACCTAGGCAACCTAATGCTATGATACCAACATGTCACGACCCGAAATTATCACCGTCGGGACCATGATGGTGCCTAACATTCCACTTGCTAGGCAAGCCAACGTTAGAGAAGTATTAAGCCAATTCTTGTTCAATTCAGTAAATAATAACAAATAAGCTAAAATGAAATACAGTGAGTGCGGAATAATATAAAAACATCATTAACTACTACCACCCGGATCTGGAGTCATAACTCACGAACTTCTAGGATTTTACTACAAGTAAAAGTCTGAAAGCAATACAACTATTTGAATGAAAAAAATAGTAAAAGAAAACTGAAAAGATAGATGGGGACTTCAAGGTCTGCGAATGCCAACAGATCTACCTTGAGTCTCCGATGAACTAGTCCGAGCTGCTATGCCTCTCGATCAGTTGGGACCAATACCAAAATCTGCACAGGAAGTGCAGAGTGCAGTATCAGTACAACTGACCCCATATACTGACAAGTGTCGAGCCTAACCTCGACGAAGTAGTGACGATGCTAAGACAAGACACCCACATAATAAAACTGTGCAGATAAAAATATATGTACAAGAAAACAACAGTAGCAGCAAAACATGTACTTTTTTAGGGGGAACATGCTAAAGGGGGACAGGATATTGGAGATACAACGGAAATGATAACCAGAACAGTCTACATGATTTTAACCAGTGAAAAACAACTAAACACAATGAAGAAAATTTCACGGCATCACCCTTCGTGTTTTTACTCTTAGCCTCACAATATAAATCAATAGATACGGCACGGTATCACCCTTCATGTGTTAACTCTCACAATATGGTACGACATCACCCTTCATGCATTAACACTCACAATATGGCACGGAATCACCCTTCGTGCATTAATACTCAGAATATGGCACGGCATCACCCTTCATGCATTAACACTCTCCCTTACCATAATGCAATGAACAAATAACAACAGGGAGATAGAATAATAAGTACAAGCCTTACTTTAACACTTGGTTCCATAATATCATCCTCAACTTCGGAATCAATACTCAATTATCACCAGAAGATCCATAAATATGATAAGAACGATCAATTTAACAATACTAGTCTAAACATGGATAACATGAACAAAGAAGCTAAAATTGCAAGAAACCAAGCCCCGTCCGCATGCTTTAACCCGGCTACAATGCATAAGTACTCGTCACCTCACATATACGTTGTTCCCTAACATTTAAACATGTAGCAAATAGACAAACAAGACATATTCCCTCAAGTCAAGGTTAGACATAACACTTACCTCGCTCCAAAGACCACTCAATGCTCAATTACCGCTTTTCCGATAGAATTCACCTCCAAACCACTCGTATCTATCCACAAACGACTCAATAATATCAAATATCGCTAAAGAAATCAATTACAATGCATAAATTTAGATTCCCCAAACTTTCTCCCAAAAAGTCAAAAATCGACCCCGGGCCCGCTTGGTCAAAACCCAAGGTCCGGACCAAAATCTATTCACCCATTCACCCCCGAGTCTGATTATATAATTTATTTCGAAATCCGACCTCAATTTAAGGTCTAAATTCCAATTATGCAAAAATCCCTAATTCTACCCAAACCCCCAATTTCTACCATAAAAATCCTAGATTTTAGGTTGAAAACTCCTGAAATATAATGGGTAATTGAAAGAAAGTAGATTAGAATCACTTACCAAAAAATTGGGGAACAAAATCTTTTAGGAAAATCGCCTCTAGGTCTTCTAGTTTTGAAATTTTTGAAAGAA
The DNA here is from genome assembly GCA_000715115.1 of Nicotiana otophora. Classification (NCBI taxonomy): domain Eukaryota; kingdom Viridiplantae; phylum Streptophyta; class Magnoliopsida; order Solanales; family Solanaceae; genus Nicotiana; species Nicotiana otophora. Next base: position 25,646 of record AWOL01S0185591.1, on the reverse strand, counting down.
TGGCAAAATCCCGTAATTGGGACTGTTTTAAGTCACTGGCATCAGGTGTTCATCACGTTCGCGTGAAACCTGACGCGTTCGTGAAAAGCATGGCCCAACTGGCTTATGCGATCGCGCGTAACTCCATGCGTTCGCGAAGGTGTATCCCGCCTCACCTCCGCGTTCGCAGACTGGGCTCGCGTAGAGTTACCTCAACTCCCCTGCCCCAGCTATCTAACGCTACGTGTTCGCGTGTGGCTGGTCGCGTTCGCGTAGAGCAGGCCCCCCAATGCTCCGGGTTCGCGACCAAGCTTTCGCGTTCGCGTACAATAAAACCTCCCCCAGCCCATTTACCCTTCGCGATCGCGAAAAACCAGAAACCAGCATAAGTGAAAACCAACAAACTTTCTAAGTTCAAATCATCTCGTAGCCTATCCGAAACTCACCCGAGCCCTCGGGGCTCTAAACCAAAAGTGCACACAAGTCCAACAATTATCATACGAACTTACTCGCGCGATCACATCACCAAAATAATATCTAGAATTACGAATCGAATACCAAATCAAATGGAATTTTCAAGAAAATTTTAAAACTTCTATTTTCACAACCGAACGTCTGAATCACGTCAAATCAACTCCGTTTCTCACCAAATTTGACAGACAAGTCATAAATATTATAGTGGACCTGTACCGGGCTCCGAAACCAAAATACGGATCCGATATCAACAAAACCAAACATCAGTAAATTCTTAAAATCATTAAACTTTCAAACTTTTAATATTTCATCAAAATTTCATATCTCGAGCTAGGGACCTTGAAATTTGATTTCGGGCATACGTCCAGGTCCCAAATTATGATACGGACCTACCGGGACCGTCAAAATACAGATCCGGGTCTGTTTACTAAAAATGTTGACCAAAGTCAACTCAAATGGTTTTCAAAGCAACATTTTATATTTTTCACAGTTTTTAACATAAAAGCTTTCAGGAAACACGCCCGGACCGCGCACTCGAGGAGGGTAAAAATGAGATTTTTAAGGTTACGGATCACAGAATTAGGTTTAAAATATAAAATGACCTATCGGGTCATCACACCAACTTCACAATTTTTCACAACTTTATTGTCCTCAAACAATAAAGTAAGCAATAGTAGCAATTATAGAAGAAACTTAGAGAGAGATTGATGATTTTGTGAGAAAAATAAAAGAATTAGGGGGTATTTATAGTTAAAAATAGGAAAAAAGTATATTTATAAAAGGTTTGGGGTTCAAACAAAGTTTGGGGGGTTAAAAGGCCATTTTGCAAATAGCCGACGACTATTTTGGCAGACCAAACGGCTAGTTTCTAAATGCCCAAACGGGTAAATTTTTTTTTTTAAAATCTGACCGTTTGGAACCGTTTAGGCCCGCCAAGGACCGGTCCGGTCCCGGTCTCAAACGGTTCCGATCTTGCGGTCTTTTTGTGAAGGACCGGCCCAGAAGACCGGCCCACCTCCACGGTCCCGGTTCTAACCGGTTAAGGACTATTTAGGCCCAGAAGCCCACATGGTCCGTGGTCCCGGGCCGGTCCCGGGCCTGGACTGACTCACATGCCATCCTTACTCTTTTATGATTTTAAAAGAATTTTGATCGAACCCGTTGGAGGTTGCCTACATATCATATTGAACATGAATCAGATCATTATGTAGTTCAGGAAGATCAGGAATAAAGTAAATAAACTAACTCTTTTTTTTACTCTTTAAAACAAATCTAATCGTAAAAGCTCCTAACAAGGAAAATATGTTTGGATTTTAAATTATTTTTTTATTGAAAATTTTCGAAAGAAAGGCTTTTAAAGACGAAAGAAAATATTTTTGAATTTCGATTTGTTTTAAAACTTCTAAAGAAGAAAGAAAATATTTTTGAATTTTTAAATTTGATGTCTCCAAGAAAATAATTCTAAAGAAGGAATTAAAGGAAAATATTTTTGGATTTTTGAAAATTGAGGGCCGGAACCGATGAGGTTTGCCTACGTAGCTCACATCCGGTGAGAATCAGACCCGCATAGTTCGGTAATGTTTCAGGAATAGGATGACACTTTTTGAAAAATTCAAGCTTATTTTGTAATAATCTTTTTGGGGTAAACTTTTGACAGGATTATTGGAGTTTTCAAATAACAGAATTTTTCGAAAATCGGATAAAGTTTCTCTCTCCTATTTTCTTCATTATGGTTTTCCCTCAATTTTTATATTTTTATTTTTATTTTAGAAACTGGTCAACATGCACAAACTGAATAAAAGAAAATGCACAAGTGGCATATAAGATCATCAGGATGGTCTTATAATTTTGGGTACACCTGTTCTAGACGGACCCAACCTCTGTATTGAGTCCCCAAAGTTAAATGCATGTGATGCAAACAAATGTTCCTACTAGGGATCCGGCATGAGGCTATGTTATTCTAGGTTTAAAATCCTGGGGGGGGAGTGTTCTAGATATGGCTTACATAAGCGGACAGCTCGAGCCGAGGTGGGGGCAACGTACCAGGAGCACAAAAGTCTACTCGACCTAGTTACTGACCCAGCCTCATTCTAATTGGTATGACTTCTAACATAAAGTGGGCCACGCGCACGTGTGCACCATAAATTCAGAAGACATCGATGGGGGCAACATACCAGGAGCACAAAAGTCTACCCGACCTAGTTACTGACCCAACCTCGTTCTAAGTGGTATGACTTCTAACATAAAAGTGGGCCACGCGCACGTGTGCACCATAAATTTAGAAGACATCGGAATGGAGGTGTAAGAAGATAATTTATATAGTTCAGATAATATCAAAGCGGTAAATGAGCGGCAATTAGCACATTAGGCCCACAAACACAGAAATATCGTACTATCGATAAAGCCAAATATAGATCATATTACAAGCTCGAATTCTGAACCCTGAACCAGAAGTTTTGGCTTCTTGTCCCTAGCAGAGTCGCCAGAGCTGTCACACCTCCTTTTTCCCCAAGGAATGGGCCAAAGGAGTTTTTTCAATTAAAGTGACATTTATTTGAAAATGGATTATTTATTTAATTTTAAAAGTCGCCACTTGGAATAATTATTTACGACGTCCCAAGTCGCCATTTATTTTGAATCCCAAATCAAGAAAAATTGACTATGTTTAAGTCTGCGAAACACAGAAGATCGGGTAAGGAATTTTGTTAACACGGGAGAAGGTGTGAGACATTCCCGAGTTCGTAGTTTTAGCACGGTCGCTCAACAATTATACTTGGCTTTACTAAATTCAGATATTTTGTATTTATGTGGATTTTATGCCTTTTTACCGTAAACCGCTTTTAATTGCTTGATTATTTGTAATTATAAAATTAACTTGAAATTAATCATATGTACGTGTATTCGTTTTTTTTGGTGTGTCAAGAATTATGTCACGCGTATGTGTACACAATTAATAACACTCAATTATTATTAAGATTGTTTTGCCAAAGTCGCGCGAACGCATACATTGCCTTTAATTTTAGAAATTGTAACTATGTCACGCGAACGTATACATAGCTATGACAACTGAATTGTTTGAAGTGTGCTTATGATCATGTTAACGTTGCGCTTTTTACTTAGCTAGGGAGGTGATAGAGTTTTATTTATTAGGTCCCTCATATGGATATTTATTCAAGGGAATGGGCTTGGCAACATTTCAGCTTATTGGCCCAATTTGTTTATTCACTAATTTTGACCCCAAAATTTCCTATAGCTCCCGAATCTCTCTGCCTATCTATTCTCAACTATCAAAAGTGACTTATTCTTCAAGAATTAAATTGGATCCAACCACATGAAAAGTTTACATTGAAATTATGTTAAATAAAGGCAACAACTAATGAAAAGGAAATTAGTCTGACTAAGATGCTTTCAACCCAAAACAAAACGAAACAACGTATAGAAATAAGAAGAAAGCTTTACTGTTTCGGGTGGGTTTGGATGGTAGTTGGACACAGAAATTTCAGGTGTTTGGCTGGAATTTTAAATGAGGTTTATGATTGGTTTAATTGGCGTTTCATGGCTGCATTTTGGAGCTTAGAGTAAGGTTCTTTTGGGTTGTTTTCTGACTGTTTTACGGTGGAGTTAGCAACGATTTGAGCTGTTGTTTTGGGGTGGTGATAATGGAGTTTCACTTGTTTTTCATGGCTGAAACTACTGCTTTAATGATGGTTGAGGGACTGATTTACAGAGGCTATTTGGGACAACTCCTCCCCTTTGCTCTTTCTTTTGTGTCTATTTATAGATGAACGGAGATTATCCTTAAAAGAGTGAGTTGTTGGTTAGAAGTGTGTATGTGATGTGTGTGAGTGACGTGAAAGGTGGACCAACGTAAGGGTATGTAATACCCCAATATTTTAAGTGAGTACATATTGTACATTTAGAAAATAATTTAAATCCAAAAAACGGGGAAACAAAGAAGGAACAAACTAATAAAACAAAACAAACAAAAAAATAAAACAAAATAAGAAACAAAGAAAGGACGTTAGTGGGCCTAGCCCATCTGAAGACTAGTGGTGTGGTATAAAGGACAAGAAAAGCTCTAATTAGAGAGGATTTGGGATTTAAGAACTTAAAATCTAGAGGACTCCTTTAGTCAATAAAAAATCAGAAAGCTGCTGGTGCAGTCTTGGTACCGAAAGAAACTCACACCCAACTGGAATTGTTTTTTTTATATTCTTGCCTCAGTGATAAAGTAACTACATGTATTCTTCCTTCTTTAGAAAAACACTATTATTTTATTTACATGATTCCATATAGGACTGAATAGATATGAGGTTGGGATTGAACTAAAAGTTTAAAAGATAAAGTTAAGGAAATTTGGAGAAATTCATGAGGTATTTCAGTGAATTAATTGGGTATATTATATGAATGGGTTGTATTTAATACATTTTGAATTGGTTTAAGTTAACTGTAGATTTGTTGAGTTATTATAATTCGGTGAATTAAGAGCCAAATATGAAACTCTAAGGATTTGGGTATTCTAAATTAGCTATGAATTAGCCTAATTATGGAAATTAACATGAGATCGATATTATGTAATAATAGATTGATTAGAGGAAGTTGTACGAATTGCTCGATGTGAAGCATTTGGTATTTCGGCATGAGTACTGTGAGTAGTAATCTTACCGCAATTTGTGTTTTCATAACTTGCATGATTTATACATGATTTTTAATATGAATATGTTACCGATTATTTTGAGTTGCATGTGGAACAAGTCTTTTACTCGATATGATACCAAAATAGTTATTTGAGATGATTGTCGTTGTTGTAAATATTCCTGTTGTCACCAGATATGTTTTACCGTTACTTGAATTTACGATTATCGAAATGAAATTACATGATTTGATAAGAGCCGAAATGCCCTATATTGTTTTAAAATATTTTTTTATGAATATATATGGATTACAAAGACAAGTATAAATGGGAGTAGACTTTAAAGGATCCCGTAGCTAACGACGAGTTCGTTAGACCCAGTGCACCTTGTAATTATCGATTACCGTTATCGCCCTCGCTAGTCGGAAGGTAGAACTAGCATACCGTTACCGATTTTCCTCGAGTAGGGACTACCGTTATATTTGACTTCTTGCGAAAAAGTCCACAGTTATACCGATTACATGATCCATTCATTGAAACCCCAATTATGAATATTGATATTACACAGTATTTACGTAGTTTATTACCGAATTGTCAATTGATTTATATTACATGAAAAACATGATGAGACTGATTATTGTTTATTGTTTCTGAAAGGGCATTCTTATGATATTTTCTGTTTAATATATATGCTAGCATATTTTCTGACTTGTCCCCAATAAAAACGGCTGTGGTTAAGTGTTATTACTCACTGAGCTAGCGACTCATTCTCCGCTATTTTTTTTTTACAGAGATAGCAGTTGACGCTGGTGAGGATTTCATTAATTAGATAGTTCTTGGTGATTCTCGCACTTGTTCGTATGGGCGGGGATTTTATTTATTGTTATGGTCTTTTCTTTGAACTCTTAGAGTCGCTCCGTAGTCATTTTTTTAGTGTCATGAGTATTCTTTTGTTATTATAGACTTATGTTGAGTATCGCTCATTCTTATCAAAGTTGGAGATAAATTAGTATTTCTAGCTGTTAGTGGGTGAACTATTAATGGTAGATATTTATTTTGGTTAATTGATAAAATTATTGTTGTTTGAATTGATATTAGGACGTTGGTTGTTGATTTAAGATAGGAAAATTTTTGGGATAGTCCAAAAACAGGAAAAACCCTGTCCGATTTTCTATAAAATACCGATGAGACTTACTTGGGGGCACTTGCTCCAAAATGCCGGTCATGATCTTAAATTGGGTCATGACTCGATAATTGTGTGCAAATGATCGTGTGCATGTGAAAAGAAAAATGGGAACTGTGTACTTAGTCAACATGATTGATTCTTAGGAAATCAAATATTACAATTGTGGGCCATTCTTGTCAAAAATAAAAGAAACCATATAATTACTAAAATAAACATTAAGAAAAGTATTAAAATCACTAGCTCTCTTATTAAAAATCTAATTAAAAGAAACCATATATAT
>AWOL01S0185591.1:0-11397 GCA_000715115.1 Nicotiana otophora | reverse complement strand
TAGCTAGTGACAATGTTGTGTTTTACTACTTTGCTTTTCAGTGCATGTCCTATTTACTAGCTATCGTTTTTGCTTTGCATCTTTCTTCTGCATTTCATGTTGCTCCTATTTTTTCTATGATTATTGTGGTGATACTAATATTGTCTCCTCTTGTCGTTTTGTCTTTTTGTTTTCTTGAGCCGAGGGTCTTTCGGAAACAGCCTCTCTACTCCTTTGGGGTAGGGGTAAGGTCTGCGTACACACTACCCTCCCCAGACTCCATTAGTGAGATTCTACTGGGTTATTATTATTGTTGTTGTTGACTCTAATACACTCCCCAAGGACTAGTAGTACAAATCATAAGCTTCTAAGATTAGAATTTATAAAAGTGGTATGAAATAAATACATCATCTATTCGAAATATACATAAAAAGATTTTTATAAATCTAAGGCTACCATAAACAAGAGGCAGTTATGACCGGAACACATGTACATCTTCAAATCCAGCTCTCGTCGATCACAATAACATCAACATCTAATATCTGCACGCAAGGTGTAGAAATGTAGTATGAGTACAACCGACCCCATATACTCAATAAGTAACAAACCTAACTTTAGGTTGAAAGTAGTGACGAGTTGGAACAAAGGTCGAGGTCCAACATCAATAGCCAACAACAGTTTATAGCAACATAATAGAAGTAATAAAAGAAGTAGTTCAAAGATAAAATACTCAACTAGTTCACAGTTCCAGAAAAATAGGGCTATTTTTCAAGTATATCAGCAAAAACTTGAATCTTTAACCGAAATCACCAAAATATGAGTACGTTTTGTAAAACTGTAATTTTTCCAAAAACGTTTCAACAACAGATATGATGTTTCATTTTCAAATGGCATGAGGAAAATATATCTCTATGCCTACATGTCAATGAGTATGCGAAGTCATGAATGATGCAATATCGTACAACATGAGGAAAAATGCATCTTTATGCATGTATGTCAAGTGTGCATGTCAATGTGATACAACTCAATAATAAAACCATATGCATACTCTCAGAGTATCAATTCACTCAGTTTTCCTAGTCACTCAGCTCTCACAGTCACTCATTTCTCACAGTCATTCAATCCTCCCAATCGCTCGGCACTCGACACTCGCACTCAGTAGGTACCTACGCTCACTGGGGTGTGTACAGACTCTGGAGGGGCTCCTTCAACCCAAGCGCTATAATCTGCACGGGCAACTCACGTGCTATAGTATCAATATATGGATCCGCACGGACAACTCGCGTGCTATAGTATAAATATATGGATCTGCACGGACAACTCACGTGTTGCACGGACAACTCACGTGCTATAATAAGCCAATCTGGTATGATGCAGCATGCAGCCCGATCTCATAATTATCCTCACAATCAGGCCCTCAGCCTCATTCAGTCATCAATCTCTCGAGCTCACAATGTCATGAAACTAGCCCAAAATGATGATATAATGTATCAATAAATAACAACAGAGACTAAGATATGATATGCAATGAATGTATATGACTGAGTACGAAATTATAATTTAAACATATACTTCGACAACAGAACTGACCTCTGTGGGTCCCAATAATACCAATATTTGCCTAAGCATGATTTCTAACATGAGTCACAACTCAGTTTCTCTAACACATAAAAATACATGAAAAAATACAAATTAATTGACTATATAGCTTTACTGAATCAACTGAGTCTCAATTTCTACGGTGCACGCCCACACGCCCATCACCTAGCATGTGCGTCACCTACAAACAATTCACATAATACGTATAATCAGAGTTCATACCCTCAGCACCAAGTTTAGAAGAGTTATATACCTCGAACAAGCCGAATCCAATGTCGAGCAAGCTAAAGAATGCTCCAGAAATTCCATTCTATGCGTATCAACTTTCGAACGGCTCAAATCTAATCACAAATAATCTGATTCAGCCAACACAAATTATATAGGAATTAATTCCACGCAGGTGCGATTGCACCAAATATCAACTGGCTCATCATTTCTTCCAAGTCCAAATTCGATCCATTAACCATCTGGAATCCACCCGAGGCCCTCGGGACCTTAACCAATTATACCAATACATCCCAAAACACATTACGAACTTAGTCGAGCCTTTAAATCACATCCACCAATATCGAAGCTACGAATCACCCTCAAATTCAAACTTAATAAACTTTAGAACTTCAAACTCTTACAATCGATGCCGAAACCTATCAAATCACGTTTGATTGACCTTTTTTGCACACAAGTCATAATTGGCATTATGAACCTATTACAACTTCCGAAATCGAAGCCAAGTCCACTCCCGGTCAAACTTCTCAAAAATCATCCAAATTCCAACTTTCGCCAAATGACCTCAAAATGAGCTACGGACCTCCAAATCCATATTCGGACGCGCTCCCAATACCAGAATCACCATACGGAGCTATTCCCAGGTTCGAAATCCCAAACAAACATTGATAACATTGAAATGCACTTTAACTCCAATTTATAAAATTCTTCCAAAATGCCAACTTCCATAACAGGCACCGAAACTCTCTTAGGTCATCCAAAATCCGATCCGGACATGCTTCCAAGTCCAAAATCATCATACGAACCTGTTGGAACCTTCAAATCCCTATTTCAAGGTCGTTTACTCAAAAATCACACTTTAGTCAATTTCTCCAACTTAAGGCTTCTGAAATTAAAACTTGCTTTCCAAATCAACTCCGAACTTTCCGAAATTAAATTCCGACCATGCGTACAAGTCATAATAACTGAAGTGAAGCTGTTCAGGGCCTCAAACTGCCGAATGACGCGCTAACGACTGGCCGGGTCGTTACATTCTCTCCCACTTAAACATACGTTCGTCCTCGAACGTGCTAAGAACTGCTCTTGAGTTGTCCGAAATCAGTGTTTAACACCTTGTGCACCTACCCGTGATACCACAACCCAGCTGAGCACATTAGCTCAAGAAAATCTGAAGACTCTCCCCTTTATTTAGGCAAATAAGTCTTAGAGCTAAATTCCAATGTTCGAAATTCTCTACTAGGCCTGTTTCTAGCATACGAACACCGTTTCAATCACTACACGATGTACCAATACATGATTGTATACTCTCACTGAATTCTTACCATGCACCACGTAACTCATTTGCCCAAGGGAATCTTTCCAAAGCACAACAGCTAAATTTTCACTGGCCGAAGCTTGTAGTGTACCTCATGACCAATTAAGCCTTGCTTTAACTCTCGCAATACTGCCACGACAGAGAAGATGTGTAGAAATCATAACCACCAGCCGAATCACAATTTATGGAGTCTCCCCTCCCAACAAGAACCATTACCTCATTCTGGACTGAATAACAATATTTACTCTTCAATATGCCTTATATAAATCTGATCACACTAATCCAGGTCCAATAATCGCGTCTCACCCCAGTACAAGCTTCTCAGGCAATAAGCCACCTCAGACACTGCAAAAGCCTCATATGATGCCACAATGTGCTAACAAGCTACAGACTCGAATGCGATACATAAGGAAAACGAACTCTGGAAAGAACTGCTTAACCCACGTAACTAATTAAACAACCGAAAGGATGTTGTGAACCTTCCTAAGAGAATGAGACAATAATAGATATGTGAAGTTGTGCTCAACATCACACTGTTGGGGCATGCAACTCGATCCAACCATGATACCCGTGGCGGCGTGCCACCTGATCCAAACAACATATCCGTGGTGGCGTGCCACCCGATCCAACCATATGCCTGTGGCGGCATGCCACCCGATCCACACATAATAATCTAAAGAAAACACACATCGAGTCGTGACGCTTATACTCACAAAATGCCCGAATATCAACCATAAGCACGCTAATTGCATAATACAAATCTTGGGGAGACGGGTAGCGTCATACGCTATAAAACTCAAGCACAACTAAGGTGTGATATATGATCTGCATCTCGAGAGCCATCCTGCTCACATAATACCATCGCTACGGGGACCTAAGCACATTGTACAAATAATCAAGCTACAACCCACATAGCACAATAGAGTATTACATGAAATAGCCGGTGACGAAATTAACACCCTACGCCCGAATACTCTTCCATAAGGAATGTTATGCTAAATGAACACACCCAGGCTGGTGTAGAGTACACATCCACATTGGACCCATCAACGGACCTCAAGCCAATTCTGATCTTACCGCACTGGGATAATAACCTTTCAAGGATCCACAATAACCATTTTCCAATGGCATACAAGAACAACCGTCAAATCCGGAACAAACTTCCACAACTCACAACCAAATGAACCGAGCGCCCTTCAGGCATAAATTCTCACATTAGCGATAGTACCACAATCTTCATACCTGGTTTTAAATATTTAATCAATCAGGTGACTACATGTCACACTTATACAATCTTCCCGTGGGATGCATTCCCACGACCTTCCGCACCAGGTAACAAGTCAGCACCTCCATACTGCCGGCCACATTAATATTGTAAAGCAAATCAAGAATTCGCAAATCAGTACATAAAACCTCTTACACAGGACACCAATCTCAGGTGACGCTAAAGACAATACCAGCTTACTCTAAACATCTGAATTCTTCCCCGCTCATCCGAGCTCTTGACATTCTTGTCGACATCAACTGCAACCTTGACCCTCAACTTCCAATTCCCATGCCGCTCATTGCGCCTAACATACCAATACGCAAGAGTATAAGAATTTCATCGTAACTCCCAAACCACCAATAGAGTACACACTCTATCATATAGAAACCTTTCATTTAACTCATTTCAGGAGAACCATTGCCACACGTGACTGAATTCCCATAACCGCAGAAAATACGACCCCACGTAGTGGTCTAAACCACCATGTCCCTTTCGGGATCCATCTGCTCATAACAGGCCATAATAACAAAATACCTCCAAATAAATTAAATTACGGTGGCCGTCAAGCCTCGCACGTACCGCCATAACCGCCTGTAAAACTTAACACGTTGAAGGACCCGATCATTGCCACATCATGTCGATTCAACCATTGCTAACTGACCCGACTTTTTCTAATTTACCTTGGACTTGCCTTAGGAATAATAATAGCTCCATTTAAAACATAACGACCCAAAATCCGCACTCATCCTGAAAATGACATACTTTCCTTGTGCGCACATTCGCATCTTCAAAGGGTACACCCATTCTGAAAATTCTTCCATGAATCCGAAGTTATTTTCTCACATTCCTCCAATGCCACACCGCAGACCGAAGATAACGTAGAATACTCCAAGCCACTTTTCATAATCCATTGCAAAAGCTCAATACTTAACCATACTACTAGCTAGAAATCCTTAGGCACCGCACTTTAATTGTTATTTTGAACCTACTAGAACCGTTGTTGAGAGTCACCCACTCTGACTTATCCCCGAATATAATCAAACTCCAAGGCCCTGTTAGTACATGAACACCCTCTCAAAGAAGCAATCGGCTGAATTTCCTTTCCTTATACATCACCTCTACACGAAGCATTGACTCTGAGTCTTCCCACAACCTTAACATGAACCGATAAGGCCAAAGATAGCACACATTCCTCAAATCCTTTGCTCAAATTACCACCGATGTTTTCTTTCCTTAGTCGTTATAACCCACCAATCACCGATAACCAGAAACCGCACAAGTTGAAACCTACGCAATCCAATCATAGACGGTGGGGCTCTCCCACTTAGCTTGAACCTACAATTACATAACCCTAGGACCCGCCAAGGTTCCTTCTTCCCCATTGACATCAGCTAAAGGTCCAACAACGCATCCCAAACTCGAAGTCATGGTGCATCCAAATAAAATCCATGGTCCTAGTCACTGCCCATCACGATTCCCAAATTGCTATAAGTTTCCCCCAAGGCGTGTGGCTATCCTACCACAGAACTCATATGACACTCTCCCACTCTCCCACTTTGGTCAAACCCTCTCCTTTAAGCAACTCCTCGACTTCTACTTTTCACACTTGACCTCCTAACAATTCAACCACCACAAGACACCTTCCACATGTCCTTCCTTGTCCTTCACTGCCCAATTGTTGCTCCACACCCGAATCCATTTATGTAACATCCGATCATATGAGTCGCCGCCAACTCTAAACCTCTTAAAAAATCATCTTTCTCGAGCCATCAATACTAGAAGTACCAATTCGATTCCGAAATCGCTACACTCTGTTATCTCTGACAACCGCATCTCAAGCACCATTTCACAACACCCTGCCCCGAAGGCAAATTGAAGAAGGCCATAACATCGGCGAACTTAACACATTCATTCAAGGACAACGACACCACATCACAGATGGAAATTTCACTGTGCTCGAAATACCAGTCTTATTACTCCATCAACCCAAACCTGAACGTTCGTAGTCCGATTGTCTTTCCCTCCGCTGGAAATAAAACATTGAACCTATGAATCACACATTGAGAAAAAAACCCCTTTCAATTCATTCACTGCCCCTACTCGTAGACAAGTATCCTACTATTATTTTAATATTGTGTGATAACAACTCATGAACATCATAGAAATTTGTGCATAGCCCCAAAACCATCAGAAATACAGCTACTGAGCTGAAATGACAGAACATCCTTCCACAAGGCAGCGACATTAGCCCAATCGAATACGCAGGGAGAAGCATCCTGCTCTACATCAATAGTGCCATTAAAATTCCTCTATTCCAAATTTATAACAAACGCTTCACATCGCATAACATTGAATAGGAAGGAAATGAAGGCATAAGCCTCAAAAGAATCAAATCGCACGATGAGGAATCAAGAAGGGAAGTGCTCCTATCGGCCCGGTAGCCTCTCGAAGATAAGTACAGACGTCTATTTACCGATCCGCAAGACTCTACTAGACTCGCTCATGACTCGTGAGACCTAAGTGAACCTAATGCACTGATACCATGTTATTACGACTCAAAAATCCATTAAAGGTCGTGATGGCGCCGGACACCGCTGTCAGGCAAGCTAAAAATAAATACTTAATTTGGTTCTCATTTTAATATTTTTAAAATCATATTTCCTTCAATAAAGTAGTAAAAGATAGAATTTATAGAGTAAATAATAATATTTTTAATAATTTTAATACAGAACAACCCATAATCACCCAAAACCTCGGTGTCACAAGTGCACCAGTATCAACTAGGAATGTAAAATAAAATACAACATCTGTCCGGAATAACAATTTGGACATGAGAAATATAAATACTCTGAAGGAGACTCTACCGGCTGGGGATCGTAATGTGGAATGCAGCTCACGTAAGTCCCCGCATGCATACACGCCTCTGTTCTCACAAGACCACTAGTCACATATGTACCTGCACAAATATGTGCAGCATGAGTACGAAATCAACGTGTACCCAGTAAGTATCTAGCCTAACCCTAGAGGAGTAGTGACGAGAGGTCGACATAGACACTCACTAGTGGTCCAATAACATCAGGTACAGTAAAGAGATAAGTAAATATGAGGCAGAGTAAATAGATGAGGTAAACAAGTAATAAATCACGTGGTAAAAATCCCCCCTCTTTAGGAGGAACTCAAGCTCTCCATTAGAAATTACCTCCTTAACCGGAGCGCATATATATATATATAGTGGATCTCATCGGATAGATCGTCATAACTCAAATCGAGAATACTCACAGATACACTGGCTTTTTGCCAAATATTACGCACGAATCCATGAGGATATGATATAGGAAATGCCGAGGCGTACGACCCGATCCAACATAAATATTTAAATTGTGCACTGCCGAGGGTCGAACGGCCCGAACCATCGATACATCTATTAAATTGCCAAGGCGAACGGCCCGCTCCCAGGAGAGTGTGGTACATAAATTCCTTCCGAGGCGAACGGCCCAATCCCATTAGAATAAGAGGCTTGACGGATCCTTGACCCCACTCATGAATAAACGTGTGAGTTGAATTTTTTTTAATAAAAACCTTTCAATGAAACATATATATATCCCGGAAACATGCCGTAAGAGGAGTAAAATTATTCGGTTACTAATCATGAACTCGTGAAGTCTCTACACTAGCAAGTCTAGTCTCAAGTAGTAATGTAAAACAGAGGAATTTAATAGGCGAGAGACTGCTCAAATAGTACAGCTATAGCATGATGTGAACCTAAGCCTACCCGGACAATAACATGAATATAGTTATGTATGGGCTCTCACCACCTCGTGCGTACGTAGTCTCCAAAACAAGTAGCACACATCAATATACAACACCTAGGGGTAATTTTCTCTTTACAGAGTTAGACAGAAGACTTACTTCGCTCCGAAATTCCATAACCGGCTCCAAAGCCACTCTAACACCTCAAACCGATGCCCGTCGCTCCAAAACTAGTCAAATAAGATGCAACCCAATCAAAATATACTCTAATACTCATAATTAATCAATTTATAATAATTTTTAACTCTGCTCGAAAAATCGATAAATCAACTCTCGGGCCCACGTGCCCGGATTCCGAAAATTCTCAAAGATAACCATTACCCATAACCTCACGAACTCAAATATGTGATTTATTTTCAATTCAATGCCCAAATTTGTGGTAAAAATCCAAAATTACCAATTCTAGATTTTCTATCAAAATTCCATAATTTCTACCAATTTACATACTTGAATCCATATAAAAACCATGTATTTAACTCAAAATAGGTGGGAATTACTTACCTCATAATAGATGATGAAATCTCCTCTTCAAAAGCTCCAAAAATCGCCCAACCAAAATGAAATATGAAGGAAATTGGGCCAAATCATGTCTTTAAAATGACACTGCCCAGTACCTCTCGCACCTGCAGTCAAATAGCTGCTTCTGCGGCTCCGCACCTGCGGAAATTCCATCGCATGTACGGCTCCAGCTCGGCCCAACATCCCCGCATCTGCGCTCCATGTAGCGCATCTGCGCGTCCGCTTCTGCTGTCCATGTGTCGCACCCTGCGCCTATTACCCGCTCCTACGCCCATTGCCCGCTCCTGCGTTTCCCTCTTCGCACCTGCGCCTTCGCAGGTGCGCCCAAATGTTTTGCACTTGCGGTTGCTGTCCAGTCTTCTCTCCTTCGCACCTGCGACTCATGGCTCGCACCTGCGGCCCTTTTTACGTAGGTGCGATTGCACCAGATATCAGTTGCCTCATCATTTCTTCTAAGTCCATCCTCGATCCGTTAACCATCCGAAATTCACCCGAGGCCCTCGGGACCTCAACCAATTATACCAACACATCCCAAAATACATTACGAACTTAGTCGAGCCTTTAAATCATATCCAACAACATCGAAGCTACGAATCATCCTCCAATTTAAACTTAATGAACTTTAGAACTTCAAACTCCTACAATCGATGCCGAAACCTATCAAGTCACGTCCGATTGACCTCAAATTTTGCACACAAGTTATAATTGGCATTACGAACCTATTCTAACTTCTGAAATCGGAATCCGACCCCGATAACAAAAAGTCCACCCCCGGGTCAAACTTCTCAAAAATCATCCAAATTCCAACTTTCGCCAAATGACCTACGGACCTCCAAATCCACATCCGGACGCGCTCCCAATACCAGAATCACCATACGGAGCTATTCTGAGGCTTGGAATCCCAAACGGACATTGATAACACTGAAATGCACTTCAACTCAAATTTATGAAATTCGTCCAAAATGCTAACTTCCATAACATGCGCCGAAACACTTCTGGATCATCCAAAACCCGATCTGGACATACGCCCAAGTCCAAAATCATCATACGAACCTGATGGAACCTTTAAATCCCTATTCCGAGGTTGTTTACTCAAAAATCACACTTTAGTCAATTCCTCCAACTTAAGACTTCCGAAATTAGAATTGTTTTTCCAAATCAACTCTGAACTTTCCGAAATTAAATTTCAACCACGCATACAAGTCATAATACCTGAAGTGAAGCTGCTCAGAGCCTCAAACTGCCAAACGGCACACTAGGGCTCAAAACGACCGGTCAGATCGTTATAATGGAATTTTGGATAGTGACAGTAACATTCCATAACAGAAGAAGTACACTTATAATGTAAACCATAGTTTAATGTATGCTTCAAATATCTCATTAATTTTCTAATAGCTTTCCAATGCTCATGACTAGGATTGCTAGTAAATCTACTCAGCATACCAATAACACATGCAATATCTGGTCTAGTATTATTTATCACATACATTAAACTACCAATTATCTTAGCATACTCTCCTTGATTAATAGGTTCATCAGCATTAGGCGTTAAATTAATATGAGGATCAAGAGGAGTTTTACTAGGTTTACAATCTACAAAATTAATTTTTTTAAGCAACTTCTCAATATAATGTTAATGTGTAAGAATAAATTCATTTTCTTTTCTAATTACTCTAATACCTAATATCACATCTACAGGACCTAAATCTTTGGTATTAAAGATTTGCATAAGAAATTTTTTGGTTTCATTAACACATGCTATGTTAGAACCAAATATAAGTAAGTCGCAACATATAAAGTAATAAGAACTTTATGATCGCCATTGCATTTATAAAAAAATATAATTTTCTGCTTTACTACATTTAAAGCCAATAGATCTTATCTCCTTAAACTTTTCATACCATTGTCTAGGTGCTTGTTTAAGACCATATAAAGATTTGTTGAGTTTATATACCTTGTGTTCTTCTCCACTCACGACATAACCTTCAGGTTGTTGAATGTAAATTTCTTCGTGTTGAGAAATGATGAAGTAATTGATCCAAATTCAGAGACATAGTTTTGTGCTTTAATTTCATCTCGTAATCTTTCCAAGAAGGATGAAGTTTACCAATAATAGTAGAAACTTAAAAAGTCTCCATAATTGGCTCACCCACATCAGCACATTGAGAGGTAATTTCATTTAATTCATTTACTTGATCAATAACATGTTTGGAATCATCCATTAATTAAGAAGGATCTATTTCCAGCATCTTCTGTTACATACCTTCGCGAGATGGCAGCCCACAACTCATATGCAGGGTAGCATTTGTGAAACACATTGAAGAGAGCATTACTCATTGCATTCAGGATCATTGAGCAGCACACAAAATCATCTTCAAGCCATTTTTGCTGTGAGTCCGAAAGCTGCCCATCTGCTTTTCCGTCTTGTGGATATGAACAAGTCAAGATATAGTAGACTTTCGCAATCGTCAATTGATACATCATCTTCATACTCCAATGCTTGTAGTTCATCCCGTTGAACTTTTCAAGCCTCTCCACATCTTGAAATTGTTTGCGACAAAGAAGAGTCCATTGAATCGGAATATTACTATCCTAAAATTGTTATATAAATATATTGAAAAT
This sequence comes from Nicotiana otophora, assembly GCA_000715115.1. Taxonomy (NCBI): domain Eukaryota; kingdom Viridiplantae; phylum Streptophyta; class Magnoliopsida; order Solanales; family Solanaceae; genus Nicotiana; species Nicotiana otophora. The sequence continues at coordinate 61 of AWOL01S0185591.1, read as the reverse complement.
AAACCAATGGAGTAAACTCAAGAAAGATAATCTAATAAGAAATCTGAAACGGGTAGACAAG
>AWOL01S0185554.1:0-14383 GCA_000715115.1 Nicotiana otophora | reverse complement strand
GCTCCCGCGAGGCGCCACGTTTGATCTATTCCTATCGAAACGTTCTAACAGGTTTTGCAGCTAAATTATCACCAGATGATCTCAAGGAAATGGAGAAAAGGGAAGGATTTATTTCTGCCCGCCCCGAAAAGCAACTTGATTTGTACACCACACATAGTCTCAATTTCTTGGGATTGCACCAGAATATGGGGTTCTGGAATGACTCAAATTATGGAAAAGGTGTGATCATTGGTGTCATTGACACGGGAATTTTCCCGGACCACCCTTCATTTAGTGACGATGGGATGCCACCACCCCCTGCTAAATGGAAGGGTAAGTGTGAATTTAATGTTACAAAGTGTAACAACAAGCTCATTGGAGCGAGGTACTTCCAGTCCTCGGGGAACGGGTCACCATGGGACGAAAATGGACATGGTACGCACACTGCTAGCACGGCTGCTGGAAATTTCGTGCCAGGTGCTAATATATTTGGCAATGCTAATGGAACTGCAGCAGGCGTTGCACCTCTAGCTCATGTTGCTATTTATAAAGTGTGCTCTTATACCTATTGTTCTGAAAGTGACATTTTGGCTGCAATGGATATGGCTATTGAAGATGGTGTCGATGTGCTTTCGCTTTCCCTTGGAGGTGTTGCTTATAATTTCTATGAAGACGTTATTGCAGTTGGTGCATTTAGTGCAATGGAAAAGGGGATCTTTGTTAGTTGTGCTGCTGGAAATTCAGGACCATCCAGTTTTTCGACATCTAATGAAGCGCCCTGGATTTTAACAGTTGGTGCAAGTACTATCGACAGGAAAATTAAGGCTACTGCTGTGCTTGGAAACAACGAAGAATACGATGGAGAATCAGCTTTTCAACCTAGTGACTTTCCTACAACACTGTTGCCTCTTGCCTATCCGGGGAGCAATGACAGTGACATTTGGGCTAAATATTGTTACCCTACTTCTCTGAACAACACAAATGTCACGGGAAAGATAGTGTTGTGTGAGGTTGGTATAACATCACGAGTTTCTAAAGGAGAAGCAGTGAAGGCGGCTGGTGGTGCTGCCATGATAATTATGAATACAGAAAGCCTGGCTAACACAACATTAGCCGAGGCTCATGTCCTTCCGGCGACACACGTTAGCTATGCAGATGGTCTAAAAATCAAAGAGTATATAAACTCAACATTAGTCCCTACTGCAACAATAGTATTCAATGGAACTATAATCGGAGATGATCGTGCTCCAGTGGTTGCTGGATTTTCTTCCAGGGGTCCAAGTTATGCAAGTCCTGGAATTCTAAAACCGGACATTATTGGTCCTGGTGTTAACATCCTAGCAGCTTGGCGTGTTTCCTTAGAAAACAACACAAACACAAACTCTATGTTTAACATGATTTCAGGTACCTCTATGTCTTGTCCCCATCTCAGTGGCGTTGCAGCGCTGCTAAAAAGTGTTCACCCTGATTGGTCTCCAGCTGCAATTAAGTCAGCAATTATGACAACAGCTGATGTCTTAAATCTCGGATTGAACTTCATCGAGGATGAAACATACCTTCCAGCTGGTGTCTTTGCCACAGGTGCAGGCCACGTTAATCCATCAAAAGCAAATGATCCCGGCCTGATATATGACATAGAACCAGCCGATTACGTATCTTACCTATGTGGTTTGAATTACACAAATAGACAAGTTGGGATCTTTTTGCAGCGTAAAGTTAACTGTTCAGAGATAACTAGCATCTTAGAAGGTCAACTAAATTATCCATCATTTTCGATTAAACTCAGTGCCGACTCAGCAGCTCAAACATATTCAAGAAACGTGACGAACGTAGGACAAGCCAACTCAACATACAGTGTTGAAATTGATTCACCACCGGGCGTTGATGTGAAAGTTGAGCCAATTACACTTGCATTTTCAGAGGTGAACCAGAAATTGAGCTATCAAGTGACGTTTACACCTTTGCCTAGTAATCCAAGTTTCGGTTATTATCAGGGATCTCTCAAATGGATTTCTGACAAACACGTTGTTAGGAGTCCAATTTCTGTGAGATTCAGCTTTTTCTGAAAAGGAAATGAAGGAACTGATCTCTGTGACATGCTGATCAAGATTGTACATTTGTAATAAAACCAGTTTCACCTTACGACGTGAAAATGTATCTTCTTCTCTTTTTTTTTCTTTGGTAGTTTCCTGTTTTATCTTTTTAGCAAGAGCGTGACACTATTAATAACAAATGTGTGTTTCTTTTTAGTATCAAGTTTAATGTATCAGAGTTGAAATTTATGTCGTCTGTTTTTCACTCTCGTCAATACAATCATATTCTTATTCTACTACTCAACTATACAAAAATGAAATATATTACAAACATGAATTTAATTCAAGTAGTTAAACTTGCGATCTATCTGAAACAGAATTTTAAGTAGACAAGAAATATTTGTGTTGTTCCGTGTTTGCCAAGAATTTAGCAATCTGGAATAAAGAAGGCACAAGGCCTGTTTTGTCTCATTCAAAACAAAAGGCCAATGTGGATTAGCTTGAATTTGTCAAATATTGACAAAGCTCAAAATGTTAAAAATTTAATTAAGAGTTGGCATATCTTCATTATAGAAATAGGAACAACTAACACCAGATATAATGGGACTTTTTAAAATCTTTCTCAATAGTTAAGGTATGTCATGTGGGTTCTATCCCCATAAATATAAAAAAGAAAAGGAAGGAAAAGTGTCAGATTCCATCATGACTTATTTTGGATTTGATTTGCAAATCTTCAAATTGTCAAAAATAGCAGGCGTCAGACAAAGCAATTTGCAATTGCAAATTGCAATAACCAATCGTTTTGATTGGTGGAAGATTGGGCACTCAACACTATAAAAAGAGAGCTTCAACTCTCATTTCTACACATCAATCTCAGAGAGAAATATATTTGAAAGCATAGAGAGCAGTATGAGGTATTCACAGGCGGTGTAGTCTGTAAGGAAAAATAGAGATAAGTGAGGTGAGAATCTCAAAAGAGGGTTATTTTTTTTGAGTGTATAGTGGTTCCTGGAGTATTTACTCGGGACTACGGAGTGTAAAATTTCTCATTATAGTGGATTACTTTGCTCCTCTCGGCCCATGATTTTTTCCTTATTCAGAAGGGTTTTCCACGTTAAAATCTTTGTGTCCTTGTTGTTCTTTTTATTCTTGATCACTGTATCTTGGCACTACGTTATTATTCCGTTGTTATTACCGTGAATATTTCTGTGAGGAATTTATTCCCAACAACTGGTATCAGAGCACAGGTTCTGCTCATTCATAGAAATATTATTCACTATTGGTAGTATTGTATTCGGTGGAAAAAAAATGTCATGAGTAAAGTACGAGGTAGTAAAATTTAACGGAGATAGCGGTTTCTCAACATGGCAAAGAAGGATGAGGGATCTGCTCATCCAACAAGGATTACATAAGGTACTAGATGCTGATGTCAAAAAGCCTGATACCATGAAAGCTGAGAATTGGACTGACTTGGATGAAAGGGCTATTAGTGCAATCAGGTTGCACTTATCAGATGATGTGGTAAATAACATCATTGATGAATACACCACATGTGGAATTTGGACAAGGTTGAAAAGCCAATACATGTCCAAAATACCGACAAATAAATTATACCTGAAGAAGCAGCTATACGCCCTACACATGGGTGAAGGTACGAATTTTTTGCCACACTTAAATGTGTTTAACGGACTAATCACACAGCTCGTCAATCTCGGAGTGAAAATCGAGAAAGAAGATAAAGCCATCTTGTTATTGAACTCATTGCCATCTTCGTACGATAATTTGGCAACAACCATCTTGCACGGTAAGACTACCATTGAGTTGAAAGACGTCACATCGGCTCTTCTACTCAATGAGAAGATGAGAAAGAAGCCTGAAAATCAAGGGCAGGCTCTCATCACAGAAGGTAGAAGCAGAAGTTACAAAAGGAGTTCAAGCAACTATAGTAGATCCGAAGGGTGTGGGAAGTCCAAAAACCGGTACAAATCAAAAGTCAAAATTGCTACAATTGCGATCAACCGGGTCACTTCAAAAGAGATTGCCCAAATCTAATAAATGACAAAGGTGAAAGCAGTGGCCAGAAGAATGACGACAACACAACCGCATGGTGCAAAATAATGATAATGTTATCCTTTTTATAAATGAGGAAGAGGAATACATGCACTTGGCAGGTCCAGAGTCGGAATGGGTTGGTTGATACAACATCTTACCATGCGACACCGGTAAGAGAATTTTTTTACATATATGTAGAAGGTTATTTTGGAACTGTGAGAATGGGTAACATGAGTTACTCAAAGATTGCGGGGATCGGTAATATTTGTATCAAGACAAATGTCGGATGCACACTGGTTCTAAAGGACATGTGGCATGTACCTGATTTGCGGATGAACTTGATCTCGGGAATTGCTTTAGACCAAGATGGATACAAGAACTATTTTTCAAATCAAAAGTGGAGACTCACCAAAAGATCATTGGTGATTGCAAATGGAGTTGCTCGTGGCACGTTGTACAGGACAAATGCAGAAATATGACTAGGTGAATCGAACCCGGCGCAAGATGAGATTTCTGCAGATTTGTAGCACAAAAGAATGGGTCATATGAGTGAGAAGGAATTGCAGATTCTTTCCAGGAAATCACCAGTTTCTTATGTCAAAGGTACAACAGTAAAACCTTGTGACTACTGTTTATTTGGTAAGTAGCATAGAGTCTCATTTCAGACATCGTCTGAAAGAAAATTGAATATACTTGATTTGGTATATTCTGATATTTGTGGTCCAATGAAAATTGAATCAATGTGCGGTAATAAATATTTTGTTACTTTTATTGATGATGCTTCACAAAAATTATGGGTTTATATTATGAAAACCAAAGATCAGGTGTTTCACGTATTCCAGAAGTTTCATGCTCTCGTAGAAAGGGAGACAAGCCAAAAGCTAAAGAGTCTCCGAAGTGACAATGGAGGTAAGTACACTTCAAGGGAATTTGAAGAGTATTGTTCAAACCATGGGATAAAACATGAAAAGATATTTCCTGAAACCCCATAACACAATGGTGTAACTGAGAGAATGAACCGCAACATTATTGAGAAGGTGAGAAGCATGCTTAGAGTGGCTAAACTGCCTAAGTCATTCTGGGGTGAAGCAGTTCAGACAGCCTGTTACATGATCAATAGGAGTTCATTAGTTCCATTGGAGTTTGACATCCCAGAGACAGTTTGGACCAACAAGGAGGTGTCCTACTCACATCTAAAGGTGTTCGGTTGCAGAGCTTTTGCACATGTACCAAAGGAGTAGAGAACAAAGTTGGGTGATAAATCGGTTCCCTATATATTCATCGGATATGGAGATGAAGAGTTCGGGTACAGATTGTAGGATCCTGTAAAGAAGAAGGTCATTAGAAGAAGAGATGGTAATCTTCCGAGAAAGTGAAGTTGGAGTTGTATATGATCAGTCAGAGAAGGCCAAAAATGATATAATCCCTAACCTTAAAATTTCTAACAATCCCACAAGTGCACAAAGTAGGGCCGACGAGGTTGCCGAGCAGAAGGAGTAACCTGGTGAAGTTATTGAGTAGGGGGAGCAACTTGATGATGATGTCGAGCAAGTGGAGTACCCCACTCAGGAAGAAGAATAACCTCGACCTCTAAGGAGATCAGAGAGGCCAAGGGTAGAGTCATGCAGGTACCCATACACAGAGCATGTCCTCATCACTGATGAGGGGCAGTCAGAAAATCTTAAAGAGGTGTTGTCCCATAAAAAAAGAACCAGTGGATGAAATCCATGAAAGAAGAGATGGAATCTTTACAGAAAATGGCACGTACAAGCTGGTTGAACTTCCAAACGGTAAAAGATCACTCAAAAATGGTCTTTAAACCCAAGAAATATGAAAATAGCAAGATGATCAGATACAAAGCTCGACTAGTGGTAAAAGGTTTCGAACAGAAGAAAGGTATTGATTTTGATGAAATTTTTTTACTTGTTGTCAAAATGACTTCTATTGGAACAATCTTGAGCTTAGCAGCTAGCCTAGATCTTGAAGTGGAGGAGTTGGACGTGAAAACTGCATTTCTTCACGGAGATTTGGAAGATGAGATCTATATGGAGCAGCCAAAAGGATTTGAAGTACCTGGAAGGAAACACATGGGGTGCAAACTGAATAAGAGTCTTTACGGGTTAAAACAGGTACCAAAGTGGTACAAGAAGTTTGACTCATTCATGAAAAGTCAAACTTACATAGACATATTCTGATCTATGTGTATACTTCAAAAGATTTTCTGACAATAATTTTATTATTTTGTTGTTGTATGTGGATGACATATTAATTGTAGGAAAAGACAAGGAGTTGATCGCAAAGTTGAAGGGAGATTTGTCTAAGTCATTTGATATGATGGACTTGGGCCTAGCATAACAAATTCTAGGTATGAAGATAGTTTGAGAGCGAACAAGAAGAAAGTTGTGACTGTCTCAAGAGAAGTATATTGAACGTGTACTGGAACGCTTCAACATGAAGAATGCACAGCCAGTTATCACACCTTTTGCTAGTCATCTTAAGTTAAGCAAGAAGATGTGTCCTACAATAATGGAGGGAAAACAAAACATGACCAAAGTTCCTTATTCCTTTACCCTCGGAAGTTTGATGTATCTAATGGTATGCACTAGACCTGATATTGCTCACGTTGTTAGTATTGTGAGTAGGTTTTTTGAAAATCCTGAAAAAGAACACTAGGAAGCAGTCAAATGGATTACTCAGGTACCTGAGAGGTACTGTGGGAGATTGTTTGTGATTTGGAGGATCCGATCTAATCTTGGAGGGCTATAGGTGCCAATATGGCAGGTGACATTGATAACAGAAAATCCACTACTGGATATTTGTTTACATTTTAAGGGGGAGCTATATCATGGCAGTCGAGGTTGCAGAAAGTGTGTTGCACTCTCTACAACTGACGCGGAGTATATTGCCGCTACTGAAGCTGGCAAGGAGATGATATGGTTGAAACGGTTCCTTCAAGAGCTTGGATTGCATCAGAAAGAGTATGCCGTCTATTGTGACAACCAAAGTGCAATAGACCTTAGCAAGAACTCCACGTACCATGCAAGGACCAAACACATCGACATGAGATATCACTGGATTCGAGAAATGGTAGAGAATGAATCTCTAAAAGTCTTAAAGATTTCTACAAGTGAGAATCTCGCAAATATGCTGACAAAGGTGGTACCAAGAGACAAGTTCGAATTGTGCAAAGAACTTGTCGATATACACTCAAGCTAGAAGTCTGGTGTTATCTCCTTCAGGTGAATGAGTCTAGAGGGGGAGATTTATGGGGTCCATCCCCATAAATGAAAAAAAGAAAAGGAAGGAAAAGTGTGAGATTTCATCATGACTTATTATGGATTTGATTTGCAAATCTGCAAATTGTCAAAAATAGTAGGTGTCAGACAAAGCAATTTACAATTGCAAATTGCAATAACCAATCATTTTGATTGTTGGAAGATTGGGCGCTCAACACTATAAAACGAGAGCTTCGCTCTCATTTATACACACCAATCTCAGAGAGAAATATATCTGAGAGCATAGAGAGCAGTGTGAGGTATTCACATGTAGTGTAGTCTGTGAGGAAAAATAAAGAGTGTGAGCGATATTGTAATGAGGTGAGAATCACAAAAGATGGTTATGTCTTTTGAGTGTATAGTATTTCCTGGAGTATTTACTCGGGACTATGGAGTGTAAAATTTCTCATTATAGTGGATTACTTTGCTCCTCTTGGGCCCGTGGTTTTTTTCTTATTTAGAAGGGTTTTTCACGTTAAAATCTTTGTGTCCTTGTTGTTCTTTTTATTCTTGATCACCGTATCTCGGCACTATTTTATTACTCCGTTGTTGTTATTACCGTGAATATTATTTCTGTGGGGGGTTTATTCCCAACATGTCCAAGTTGACTCGAACATTGCTGAGATAGAAAAAATTATCATGAATATTAACGACTTTGTCTCTGGAAGGTTATGCTTGGGTGTTACTAGATGGAGGGCCTTCACGTGCATTTTCTGATTTTGATGTTGTCATGATGGAAGATGACCTCAATATATTAAAAGTAAGTATCCTCTCCTAACCTTCTTATTACTAGTGGTCATTATGCTTATTGAAGCAGCAGTTGAATTTAGAGTTCTCAAGCAGCGTAAGTTATTTAGCACCAGTTAATTTTTGACGGACTGACTAACATGATTGCTACTAGAACTCCTTGCAATTTCACTTGCACAGAATACTTTCTGTGGAGTACTTTTCCCATAAGTTGCTCGGACTCTTCAGTTTTGGTGCCGCACCCGTGTCGACACGACGTGGATGTGGGTGTGGGATCCGTACTAGATTTGGTCAATTGATTTTGGGTACTTTGACAGAAATCGACGGAGGAATTCGAGACAAATACAATGATTTCTTAAATAAAAAAAAAGCTATGGTGGAATTATAATTAGGCATATTTTTATAAATCTATTTTTAGATATTTGAATTACTTTTAGCAGAATCACCGCACCCATATCCATACCTGGATCCTACCCCCGAATCCTAAAATTTAGATCATGAAGGATCCGATCTCTAGATCCGCAACCGTATCGGATACCTGCACCCTAGTCCGAGGAACTTAGTTTTTTTTTTTTCCAATTATATCTTTTTCCAATTCAATATGATGCTGGAATGAAAAAGTGAGTTACACGGGAAAACACATGTTGAAGACTTCCTTTGCCTCATGCTCATGTAGTTGGTCACTGGATACCTTCTTTTAAACAGGATGTGTCGTAAGTTCTGAATCTCACACTCATCCAATACCGATGTACAAGTTTCTAACCAGAACTTAGTGCACACCGGATATCATATAAATATATCCAACAGTGATGTACTTAATCTCAGCTAGTCTTGCCTTTATTGATCTTTTCCTTCCGGTATGTTCAGTTCTCAGCTAAATCTGTATTCAGTAACTTATGTGTTCAGAAACAAAATTTATGTTTCTTTCACTTTCTAGGACTTGTTTGTTGCTGAGGGAGAAGGGCTTCCCCGATCACTAGTTGAAGAGGAAGCAAGATTCGCTCATCAAATCCTCAGTTTATTTTCTCTCCGGGTTTGTTAACAACTGATTAAAGCTTTTGGCCTGTTTATATGTGTGTGTATATCCATACTGTAGGACCTATTTGATTCATTGGTTTTTATTAGCAGGCTGAATCTGTTATCCAATTGTTGATGACTTCTAGTGAACACAGTTCAATAGGACTTGAAGCACATAAATTTGGGCACAGACATCTGGGAGATGCACATACCTTGATACGTGTTTTATGTCACAAGAAGGAGAGAGAAGCTTCGAAATTCTTGAAGCTGCATTATCACCTTCCAGCATCATCAGGTGCCCTTTCTAATTCGACCAGTTTGTTATGGTTTCCAAAATGCCAGTATTAGGCTTTGAGCGATTCAAGATCTTTATTATATTGTCAACCAATGGATTGTGGACTTGGTTAACATACTGCAGTCAAACGGAGGACTCAGAGTAGTAATTAAGTGTGTTTTGAAATGCATAGAAAAGAAAGAACAAAAGATAATCAATTAGAGTGTAAGGAGGCTGTTGAAAGTTTATGTCCTAACTTTTGAAATATGGGGAAATTTGAGGTTTGCATTCTCAGAGATCACTGTCTATCTTACCTTTCCTTGAATTTTCCCCATTTGTCCATAAACAATAAGTATTCCAAATACACTTTTTCAACATCAACTTCAACTAAAAGTACTCTTTTCTTTTTCCGACTTCAACCAAATGTTGTCCAAAGGACTACTAAAAGTTAATGAACTATCCTCTGCATGGACTTCCATTCTGTATTTCATTTCAAGAACTATCTGAAATTAGGGTTCAGCTCTATAGTGATCTGGTGATCACATGATTTTCTTGGAATATTGGCATTTTGACACAAATTTGGATGGTCTAGTATTTTCTGCTACTGAAATCCAATTTTTGGAGTGCAGTGTACGATGAGGCTGCAGCGGAGGACGCCTCTGTGAAGTCGCCACTTATGGCAGATCTTATTAAAAGGAGTGCTTCGTATCGTTGGTCTGACAAAGGAAGTAGTAGTTTCAGATCTTTAAAGAAGAAAATCCAGGAAGCAACATCAGATTTTAGGCATGTGGGATGGTGATGATGCTATCCTCTTCTTGATGCTATCCGTCTGATGGCTGGTTCTATAAATAATGCTCTCTATATGCTGCGCAAAAAGTGGCGGAAATGCTAACTGCATTTAAATTTAGAGCTGTAAGACTGGATGAAAAATGCTTGTATGTCAAAGAAGACCGTTTTCTCATAAGACAGAGGGAACACTCCATTAGGGAGTATGCTCAGAAAATTTTGTCATGTTTGCTTCCAACTGTGAAGTNTTGTTTTTAGCGTGTAGATGACCAATTCAGTTTTTGGCCTATTTTTTTATTTTCATGATTCCCCCCGCATGACTAGTTCATATGTCTATAGTAGCTTCTGAGTTCTGACTAGCAAATAAAAAAATACTTCCAAGAACTACATATAACCTCAACTAAAATTCCAGAACTCCAACCAAAATCCTTAGGCAAATACCTCTTTTTTCTAACTTCATCTCTCCATTGTAGATATAATCCAAACTCATTAGCACAGAAAACTGATATTTCACTAGCAGTAAAGTTGCCATGGCTCAATTCAGGTCAATTCTCACAATAATTGGCCTTATTTTTCTGTTCTCTTCATTTACCGCTAATGCAAATGAACACCCTGTAGATGAAAGGCCTGAAGAAGAACAAAGCAATTCACAAGTCTACATTGTTCATTATGAGTTCCCTGATCGTGAAGGCGCTAGCAGATATCAAGATTTAGATAGCTGGTACCTTTCTTTCTTGCCTGCAACAACCTCAGATGGCTCTCGTGAGGCGCCACGATTGATTTATTCTTATCGACACGTTCTAACAGGTTTTGCAGCTAAGTTATATCCAGATGATCTCAAGGAAATGGAGAAAAGGGAAGGATTTATTTCTGCACGCCCCGAAAGGCAACTTGATTTGTACACTACACATAGTCTCAACTTCTTGGGGTTTCACCAGAACATGGGGTTCTGGAATGACTCAAATTATGGGAAAGGTGTGATTATTGGTGTCATTGACACGGGAATTTTCCCGGACCACCCTTCGTTTAGTGACGATGCGATGCTCCCACCCCCTGCTAAATGGAAGGGTAAGTGTGAATTTAATGTCACAAAGTGTAACAGCAAGCTCATTGGAGCGAGGTACTTCCTGTCCTCAGGGAATGGGTCACCATGGGACGAAAATGGACATGGTACACACACTGCTAGCACAGCTGCTGGAAATTTCGTGCTAGGAGCAAATATATTTGGCAATGCTAATGGAACTGCAGCAGGCGTTGCACCTCTAGCTCATGTTGCCATTTACAAAGTGTGCTCAGGTATCACTTGTTCTGAAAGTGACACTTTAGTTACAATGGATATGGCAATTGAAGATGGTGTCGACGTGCTTTCGCTTTCCCTTGGTAGACTTACTAATAATTTCTATTCTGACAACATCGCACTTGGTGCATTTAGTGCAATGGAAAGGGGATCTTTGTCAGTTGTGCTGCTGGAAATTCAGGACCATCCAGTTTTTCAACGGCTAATGAAGCGCCCTGGATTTTAACAGTTGGTACAAGTACCATTGACAGGCAAATTAAAGCTACTGCTGTGCTTGGAAACAGTGAAGAATTCGATGGAGAATCAGCTTTTCAACCTAGTGACTTTCCTCCAACACTGTTGCCTCTTGCCTATCCTGGAAGCAATGCTAGTGACTCTGATGCTAAGTATTGTACCCCTACTTCGCTGAACAACACGAATGTCATGGGAAAGATAGTGTTGTGTGAGGTTGGTAAAACTACGTGAGTTGACAAAGGAAAAGTAGTGAAGGCAGCTAGTGGTGCTGCCATGATTCTTATGAATACAGAAACCCTGGCTAACACAACATTAGCCGAGGCACATGTCCTTCCGGTGACACACGTTACCTATGCAGATGGTATAAAAATCAAAGAGTGTATAAACTCAACATTAATCCCTACTGCAACAATAGTATTCAAGGGAACTATAATCGGAGATGATCGTGCTCCTGTGGTTGCTGGTTTTTCTTCCAGGGGTCCAAATTATGCAAGTCCTGGAATTCTAAAACCAGACATTATTGGTCCTGGTGTTAGCATCCTAGCAGCTTGACATGTTTCCTTGGAAAACAACACGAACACGAACTCTAATTTCAACATGATTTCAGATACCTCAATGTCTTGTCCTCATCTCAGTGGCGTTGCAGCGCTGCTAAAAAGTAGTCACCTTGATTGGTCTCCAACTGCAATTAAGTCAGCAATTATGACAACAGCCGATGTCTTAAACCTCGGATTGAGCTCGATCGAGGATCAAACGTACCTTCCAGTTAGTGTCTTCGCCACAGATGCAGGGCACGTTAATTCATCAAAAGCAAATGATCCCGGCCTGATATATGACATTGAACCAGCCGATTACATAGCTTATCTATGTGGCCTAAATTACACAGATAGACAAGTTGGGATCTTTTTGCAGCGCAAATTTAAATGTTCCGCAATAACTAGAATCTTAGAAGGTAAACTAAATTATCCATCATTTTCGATCCAAGTCAGAAGCAACTCAACAGCTCAAACATATTCAAGAAATGTGACGAACGTAGGACAAGCCAACTCAACATACAGTGCTGAAATTGATTCGCCACCGGGCGTTGATGTGAAAGTTGAGCCAACTACACTTGCTTTTTCAGAGGTGAACCAAAAGTTGAGCTATCAAGTGACGTTCACACCTTTGGCTACTAGACCAAGTACCAGTTTTAATCATGGATCTCTCACATGGATTTCTGAAAAGCATATTGTTAGGAGCCCAATTGCTGTTCGATTTTTCTTTTTTTAAATAAACAAATGAAAGTGCTGATCTCACTGACGTGCAGATCAAGATTTTTCATTTATGAAATAAAACCATATATCAAGATGTTCGCTTTGGTTTATTATTCTGTGTATTTACTCATGTATCTTTGTATACGGTCGAAATAGATTTCGGCCTTTCTACGTTCGATAGAGTTCAAGTGGTAAGAAGTCGGAGTGAGATTTTGGGAGTGAGCTCCGAAGTCAGTACTAACGAGCCTCGAGTCCGAATATTGCTCAAGGCATCGGCTCGATAACCTTATTGAGCCCGTGACCGAATCGATCCGCAAGGCACTACTTCGAGGTCGGAAATGCGCGATGCCTTTCCCGAAGGTCGAACTCGAGCCAAGACCGAAGGGCTCGACCCAGTAACGAGTTCGAGCCAGTATCGAGCTCACAGACAAGAGCCGTTACAACCTCACCAAGAGAGCGAATCTTAGCGGGAATCGAGGAAGAGACAAATCATCATGAGTCCTCCACTATATGCTTTATTTTATTATTTTTTGTAATGACCCTCTACTATAAAAGGGGAATCCTTGTTAGCTATGGGGACACTGAACACACAGAATAGATTGGAACAAAAAGATCTTTTCTCATATACAAAGATATCTCCTTGTACTTGTTTTACTGAATCTTACTCATTCTTTATGTTCATCATTGTCATTCTCATAATCAAAATACTTGTATTGTTATCTTTATATAGCTCTGGAGGCGAATCAGCGTTCCGAACCGGAAAGAAGCATTCAGGGCAGTACTCGATCCGTAGCCCGAGACACCCATAACGTGGGGGAAATCGGAGCCAGCTTGCGTATGATCTTCGAGATGCTACAAACCCAACAAGTAGCGATAGCTCGGTTACAGAGCCAAACTCATATACAAAGCAGGTCGGATTCCAATCCGCTTCGAGAAATCACCCCCAGAACGGAGCCCGCCATAGTAAAATCAAATGAGCAAGAATCGGGGACCACTCCCGAAATTACTAAATTGCTCGAGGAACTCACAAAACGAGTCGAAGCCAATGACAAGAGAGTGGAAACATACAATGCCAGGGTCGATCAAATCCCGGGGGCTCCACCAATGATAAAAGGTCTTGATTCGAAACAATTCATACAAAAGCCTTTTCCCTCGAATGCGGCACCAAAACTGATCCCTAAAAAATTTCGTATGCCCGAAATTCCCCAATATAACGGTACGACCGATCCTAACGAACATGTCACCTCTTACACATATGTCATCAAAGGGAACAATTTGGAGAACGATGAGATCGAATCCGTGTTGTTGAAAAAGTTCGGGGAGACCCTCTCGAAGGGAGCAATGATCTGGTATCACAGTTTACCACCAAATTTCATTGATTCTTTTGCCATGTTAGCAGATTCATTCGTAAAGGCACATGCTGGTGCCATAAAGGT